>JBBPBX010030648.1:0-28782 GCA_038048925.1 Garcialebias charrua
GCATTGGCATTCTGAAAACACTGACATGTCAGTACTACATGTCCCCCACAACAAGTAAATATCCCTTAAATAAATGTTTTCTATGATTTAATTAGGCGAAAATAGGCATTGACATGCTGAAAACACTGACATGTCAGTACTACATGTCCCCCACAACAAGTAAATATCCCTTAAATAAATGTTTTCTATGATTTAATTAGGCGAAAATAGGCATTGACATGCTGAAAACACTGCCATCTAGTGGCACAAAAAACTGTGGCATGTCACAAAAACAGTGGCATGTCACAGGAAGAGTGGCATGTCACAGGAAGTGTCAGTACGACATGCCGGTGCCACAAATTGAGCTTGCTGTCTCTCACCAGTCATCATCTCGAAGGGATAGATGGTTTTTATTTTAATCACGATGGTTACTGAACAACATAATAAAAATCCACTTTTTGGATGAGTTTTGTACCTGGATGTGACAAACGCTGAAATAACTTCATTTATTTACTCTCTGAAGAAAAAGAACGGCTTTTTCTCCTGTGAGTTCTCCTGTCCAGCAGTTTAAATCTCCTGCTGTGAGTGTGCGTGTGTGGAGTCACGGCTGACGTCACACAGTGAGCTGACGCAACCAATCACAGAACTTGTAGTCGTCATGGGAGTTGTAGTTCTTTCCCTCTGACCTATCACAGTGTGTCTCTACAGCCCCGACAACCAATCACAATACATAAACAAACGCCACGGCCATTTTGAACAGAAAGTAGCTATCAGTTAGCAAAAGTTTCCGGACTTTTCAACACATAAAAACGCTTATTAACAGAGCAGTAAAATTCTGAAATATAGCAAATCACATTCTACAGTTACACTAAGATCAACGCTCAGCAACACAGCGATTCAACTGTCGAAAACAACGACGGACTCTCTCGGAACCGTCTCGAACCGTTCGGTCCACAGCAGATCCTGGACACACCAAACCACTGAGCAGAAAAAGTTTCTGACAGCATATGCTTGTTTACCCGCTTCAAATGCAATAACAACACAACAGCACTTCCTCGCAGTTTTATAAATGAGCTTATTAGGCAAAAAGTTGACGCGGAGGTCAAACGTGAATGCGCTATTCTGTCAGCAGTGAGTCCAAACAGAACCAGAACCTGACTGACCCACACAGCAGCCCAAACAGCTTCAAACAAGGACAGGATTTATAAAAAAAAAAAATACATACATTCGGTTCTTCTCTTCTCTCACAGTTGGGTTAAATACAAAATAACTCCATAAATCCTTTCTGGGCAAGTGGGCTTGCGGCCACCGACCGAGCCCCTTCGTGCGGCATGATCTTCCATGGTCCAGTTTGAAGAAGAAGTCACAGGTTACCAAACAGCTGACTTTCCGACACAATATAATTATGAGCAGAAATATAAATTATTGACGGACCACCGACTAACATTTTCGTTCAGTCCCGTCTCGTTAACGAAAACTCACACACATTTCGTCACGTTTTAATCATTAAAGAGCAATGTTTATTTAGTTACTGTCTCGTTATTGTCATGAAAAATGGGGGCGTTGACGAAAAATTTAAGTTAACGTCACGTCAAGAAAAACATCACTGGGTTGAGCCTAACATGGGGTTGCTAGGTGAGGGGCTGGACTCAGGTTGGGGTGGGTTGTCCTCTCTCGCTTTTGACGTCACAAGCGAGATTGACTTCCAGTTTATTTCAAAAACGAAACCTATATTATCACAGTAAAATAAATCTACTTAGAGTAAATAAACCACTGGGTGCATTTTTTTTGGCCTTTGGACTGTTTTTTTATGAAGTAAATACCCAAAGTTGAGTAAAAAAACATTAAAAAGTGAATTTTGAATGTGTGGTCCCCTTTAAGCCTCCCTGGTAAGGTCTATTCAGGGGTTCTGGAGAGGAGGGTCCGTCGGATAGTCGAACCTCGGATTCAGGAGGAGCAGTGTGGTTTTCGTGCTGGTCGTGGAACACTGGACCAGCTCTACACCCTCAGCAGGGTCCTGGAGGGTGCGTGGGAGTTTGCCCAACCAGTTTACATGTGCTTTGTGGACTTGGAGAAGGCATTCGACCGCGTCCCTCGGGGGGTTCTGTGGGGGGTACTCCGGGAGTATGGGGTACCAGGCCCTTTGATATGGGCTGTTAGGTCCCTGTACGACCGGTGTCAGAGCTTGGTCCGCATTGCCGGCAGTAAGTCAGGCTCGTTTCCGGTGAGAGTTGGACTCCGCCAAGGTTGCCCTTTGTCACCGATTCTGTTCATAACTTTTATGGACAGAATTTCTAGGCGCAGCCAAGGTGTTGAGAGGATCCGTTTTGGTGGCCTTAGAATCTCTTCTCTGTTTTTTGCAGATGATGTGGTCCTATTGGCTTCATCAGTTCGTGATCTACAGCTTTCGCTGGAGCGGTTTGCAGCCGAGTGTGATGCGGCCGGGATGAGGATCAGTTCCTCCAAATCCGAGGCCATGGTCTTGAGCCGGAAAAGGGTAGCATGCCCTCTCCGGGTCGGGGAGGAGGTCCTGCCCCAAGTGGAGGAGTTTAAGTATCTCGGGGTCTTGTTCACAAATGAGGGAAAACTGGAGCGTGAGATCGATAGGCGGATAGGTGCAGCGTCCGCAGTGAAGCGGGTGCTGTACCGGTCTGTCGTGGTGAAGAGAGAGCTGAGTCAAAAGGCAAAGCTCTCAATTTACCGATCGATCTACGTTCCCACCCTCATCTATGGTCATGAGCTCTGGGTTATGACCGAAAGAACGAGATCTCGGATACAAGCGGCTGAAATGAGTTTTCTCCGCAGGGTGTCTGGACTCTCCCTTAGAGATAGGGTGAGAAGCTCAGTCATCCGGGAGGGACTCGGAGTAGAGCCGCTGCTTCTCCACATCGAGAGGAGCCAGTTGAGGTGGCTCGGGCATCTGGTTAGGATGCCTCCTGGACGCCTCCCTGGTGAGGTGTTCTGGGCATGTCCCACCGGGAGGAGACCCAGAGGAAGACCCAGGACACGCTGGAGGGACTATGTTTCTCGGCTGGCCTGGGAACGCCTTGGGATTCCCCCGGAGGAGCTGCTCCAAGTGGCTGGGGAGAGGGAAGTCTGGGCCTCCCTACTTAGGCTGCTACCCCCGCGACCCGACCCCGGATAAGCGGAAGAAAATGGATGGATGGATGGACTTAGATTAATTTGGGTTTTTAAACAAATCAAAACCAATTTGAAGGAAATGAAGTTTAATGATTCAGAAAATCTATTTTATAAAAGAAGAGAAAGCTGTAGAAACATTTGATGTTTAATAAATGTAGCAGGACGACTTCAACTGTTCAAAAACTTTGTAGGTCCATAACACAAGGAACACGTGTCGTCCTTACTCTGGCATGATATGTCGAACTCAAGTTGTTACTAAATCTCTTTCAAAATGATCAGGAAGAAGTTTGAACGTTCATTTAGTTTCAGTGAAAAAACATTTATGTGTAATGTACGCATGTTCCTGAATAAAACTGGAATAAAATGTGCATCTGTCCTTCATGGCCATAACAGCAACTAAAATCATTTTAAAACCAGTTCACCATTTATAATTCAGAGTTATACTTTTCTCCTCTGTCTGTTAATAAATACTTACCTAAATGTTTTTGCAGGTTTTGAATTGTCTTCTGCTGAACTTGATCCACCACAAAGACTGTGTGGTTCACAGAGTTTCTGCACATATCAAAATATGAAACTTTAAATTAAAATGTTCTGAGAGAACAATAAGTATAATTTTTATACACACTAACCAGAAACCTCCAGTGATTTTGGTCGACATGGACAAATAACACAAAGCTCTTGTAATTCTCAAAATTTAACAGTAAAAAGAAACACTTGATGTTAAAATGCTATAAATGTAATTTCTGAAATTAATGTACAATTTTAAGTTTTCCAAATGGTTATTGTCAGTTAAAAATATTAAACATATAAATTATCAGTCATATAAATTAACTGTCAGGGGCTTTATGCCCCTAGTAGGGTCAGCCAAGACAGACAGGTCCTAGGTGAGGGACGAGACAAAGCGCAGCCCACAAGACCCCTTATGATGAATAATATAAATGGAAACAATGTTCCCTCGCCCGGACGCGGGTCACCGGGGCCCCACTCTGGAGCCAGGCCCGGAGGAGGGGCACGTTGGCGAGCGCCTGGTGGCCGGGCTTTCACCCATGGAGCTCGGCCGGGCACAGCCCGAAGAGGAGACGTGGGTCCCCCTTCCCATAGGCTCACCACCTGTGGGAGGGGCCAAAGGGGTCGGGTGCATTGTGGAATGGGTGGTGGCCGAGGGCGGGGACCCTGGCGGTCTGATCCTCGGCTACAGAAGCTGGCCATTGGGACATGGAATGTCACCTCTCTGGTGGGGAAGGAGCCTGAGCTAGTGTGTGAGGTTGAGAGGTTCCGGCTAGAAATAGTCGGACTCACCTCAACGCATGGCTCTGGCTCTGGAACCAGTTTCCTTGAGAGGGGTTGGACACTCTTCCACTCTGGAGTTGCCCCTGGTGAGAGGCGCCGAGCAGGAGTGGGCATACTTGTTGCCCCCCATCTTGGTGCCTGTACGTTGGGGTTCACCCCGGTGAACGAGAGGGTAGCCTCCCTTCGCCTACGTGTGGGGGGACGGGCTCTGACTGTTGTTTGTGCCTATGCGCCGAACGGCAGCGCAGATTACCCACCCTTTTTGGAGTCCTTGGAGGGGGTATTGGAGGGTGCGCCTCCTGGGGACTCCCTTGTTCTGCTGGGGGACTTCAACGCTCACGTGGGCAATGACAGTGAGACCTGGAGGGGTGTGGTTGGGAGGAACGGCCCCCCTGATCTGAACCCGAGTGGTGTTCTGTTGTTGGACTTCTGTGCTCGTCATGGATTGTCCATAACGAACACCATGTTCAGGCATAAGGGTGTCCATATGTGCTCTTGGCACCAGGACACCCTAGGTCGTAGTTCAATGATCGACTTTGTTGTCGTCTCATCTGATCTGCGGCCGCATGTCCTGGACACTCGGGTGAAGAGAGGGGCGGAGCTGTCAACTGACCACTACCTGGTGGTGAGTTGGCTCCGATGGTGGGGGAGGATGCCGGTCAGACCTGGCAGACCCAAACGTATTGTGAGGGTCTGCTGGGAACGTCTGGCAGAGTCTCCCGTAAGACGGAGCTTTAACTCCCACCTCCGGGAGAGCTTTGAACACGTTCCGAGGGAGGCGGGGGACATTGAGCCCGAGTGGGCCATGTTCCGCGCCTCTATTGTCGAGGCAGCTTATCGGAGTTGTGGCCGCAAGGTTGTTGGTGCCTGTCGTGGTGGCAACCCTCGAACCCGGTGGTGGACACCGGCGGTGAGGGATGCTGTCAAGCTGAAGAAGGAGTCCTATTGGGCCTTTTTGGCCTGTGGGACCCCGGAAGCAGCAGATAGGTACCGGCAGTCCAAGCGGCATGCGGCTCGGGTGGTTGCTGAGGCAAAAACTCGGGCGTGGGAGGAGTTCGGAGAGGCCATGGAGAATGACTTCCGTACGGCTTCGAGGCGATTCTGGTCCACCATCCGGCGTCTCAGGGGGGGAAAGCGGTACGCGACCAACACCATTTATGGTGGGGATGGCGTGCTGTTGACCTCAACTCGGGATGTTGTGAGTCGGTGGGCGGAATACTTCGAAGACCTCCTCAATCCTACTGGCACGTCTTCCACTGAGGAAGCGGAGCCTGGGGACTTTGGATCGGGCTCTCCAATCTCTGGTGCGGAGGTCGCCGAGGTGGTTAAAAAGCTCCGCGGTGGCAAGGCTCCGGGGGTGGATGAGATTCGTCCTGAGTTCCTTAGGGCTCTGGATGTTGTGGGGTTGTGTTGGCTTACGCGACTCTGCAATATCGCGTGGACATCGGGGGCAGTTCCCTTGGATTGGCAGACTGGGGTGGTGGTTCCCCTATTCAAAAAGGGGGACCGTAGGGTGTGTTCCAACTATAGAGGGATCACACTCTTAAGCCTCCCTGGTAAGGTCTATTCAGGGGTTCTGGAGAGGAGGGTCCGTCGGATAGTCGAACCTCGGATTCAGGAGGAGCAGTGTGGTTTTCGTCCTGGTCGTGGAACACTAGACCAGCTCTACACCCTCAACAGGGTCCTGGAGGGTGCGTGGGAGTTTGCCCAACCAGTTTACATGTGCTTTGTAGACTTGGAAAAGGCATTCGACCGCGTCCCTCGGGGGGTTCTGTGGCGGGTACTCCGGGAGTATGGGGTACCAGGCCCATTGATATGGGCTGTTAGGTCCCTGTACGACCGGTGTCAGAGCTTGGTCCGCATTGCCGGCAGTAAGTCAGGCTCGTTTCCGGTGAGAGTTGGACTCCGCCAAGGTTGCCCTTTGTCACCGATTCTGTTTATAACTTTTATGGACAGAATTTCTAGGCGCAGCCAAGGTGTTGAGAGGATCCGTTTTGGTGGCCTTAGAATCGCTTCTCTGTTTTTTGCAGATGATGTGGTCCTATTGGCTTCATCAGCTCGTGATCTACAGCTTTCGCTGGAGCGGTTTGCAGCTGAATGTGATGCGGCCGGGATGAGGATCAGTTCCTCCAAATCCGAGGCCATGGTCTTGAGCCGGAAAAGGGTAGCGTGCCCTCTCCGGGTCGGGGAGGAGGTCCTTACCCAAGTGGAGGAGTTTAAGTATCTCGGGATCTTGTTCACGAATGAGGGAAAACTGGAGCGTGAGATCGATAGGCGGATAGGTGCAGCGTCCGCAGTGAAGCGGGCGCTGTACCGGTCTGTCGTGGTGAAGAGAGAGCTGAGTCAAAAGGCAAAGCTCTCAATTTACCGATCGATCTACGTTCCCACCCTCATCTATGGTCATGAGCTTTGGGTTATGACCGAAAGAACAAGATCTCGGATACAAGCGGCTGAAATGAGTTTTCTCCGCAGGGTGTCTGGACTCTCCCTTAGAGATAGGGTGAGAAGCTCAGTCATCCGGGAGGGACTCGGAGTAGAGCCGCTGCTTCTCCACATCGAGAGGAGCCAGTTGAGGTGGCTCGGGCATCTGGTTAGGATGCCTCCTGGACGCCTCCCTGGTGAGGTGTTCCGGGCATGTCCCACCGGGAGGAGACCCAGAGGAAGACCCAGGATACGCTGGAGGGACTATGTTTCTCGGCTGGCCTGGGAACGCCTTGGGATTCCCCCAGAGGAGCTGCTCCAAGTGGCTGGGGAGAGGGAAGTCTGGGCCTCCCTACTTAGGCTGCTACCCCCGCGACCCGACCCCGGATAAGCGGAAGAAAATGGATGGATGGATGGATGGATATAAATTATTTTAAATTAAACATTCCTGTTTTTACTTGAACTATGTTGCATTTCAACGAGACAAACTTTCTGCACAGTAATGATGTGATTTGTGGTAAAGTCGTACTTACCCTCACTGTTTCTACAACATCCTGAAGAACGAGCAACAAACACAGCAACTTAGGGAAAATTACATGGAAAATGTCCAACTTTGGAGGGCCTTTATTTTGAAATTCCACATGAGATCTTGGTGACATTTGGTGAACAACATCTGGAGATGTTCTACAGTCAGCCTGAAGTGAGACTGGTCACTGGAAACTAAGAGTTTTGTTTTAATATTAATGGAAACTTCAGGGAAAACAATTTAACATTCTCACATAATGAACATACAAATAACCACAAAACAGAGACAAAAGTTAAATATTATGGATCCATATTCACAGGAGGACATTAAAAATCATTTCTGAACATAGACCAGCAAGAATGACTTCAATCATCTAGAGTCAAAACATGAAAAACACATTGAAGTTTTTTATTTATTTAACTTAGCAACACAAAAAGTTCTCTACTCTTTGGATATGGGGGCGACATTCAAACTTTTAGTGGAAACAGCTGAGCAGGAATGTTGGTCCCATTACAGCTTCCAGTGCTAACATGTGTTTTATGTACAGAGTTTGTACCAACAGGAGACACACATCAGCTTTTATTTTGAAAGAACCTCGCAAGAGTGACCACCTAATTCATGGTGTTAGCGCGTGCACAACCAAACCGCGTGAGCGCTGACTTTTAGAAGTGGAGGCTGCTGGACCGAAGTATAATATTGAACAATTTTACTAGAAATTACAACCATACCTGTTAGAGAACAAACATGTGGTTGGTGGAGGTCTGACGTGAAGCTCCTGCTCCTACACAGAAAAACACACACACAGTCACGAGACTAGATTATCCAAGCACACGACAATGACACGTAGCTGCTAACAGCTACACATGCTAACAGCTACACATGCTAACAGCTACACATGCTAACAGCTACACTTGCTAACAGCTACACATGCTAACAGCTAAATATGCTAACAGCTACACATGCTAGCAGCTACAGATGCTAACAGCTACACATGCTAACAGCTACACATGCTAACAGCTACACATTCTAACAGCTACACATGCCAACAACTACACATGCTACAACTGCACATGCTAACAACTAAACGTGCTAACAGCTACACATTCTAACAGCTACATATGCAAACAGCTAGAGACGCTAAGAGGTACACATGCTAACAACTACAAATGCTAACAGCTACACATTCTAACAGCTACAGATGTTAACAGCTAAACATGCTAACAGCTACAGATTTTAACAGATACAGATTTTAACAGCTACAGATGCTAAGAACTGCACATGCTACAACTACACATGCTAACAGCTACACATGCTAACAGATACACATGCTAACAGTTACAGATGTTAACAGCTACAGAAGCTAAGAGCTACACATGCTAAGAGCTACACATGCTCACAGCTACAGATGTTAATAGCTACAGATGTTAACAGCTACAGACGTTAACAGCTACAGATGTTAACAACTACAGACGCTAACAACTACAGATGTTAACAGCTACAGACGTTAACAGCTACAGATGTTAACAGCTACAGATGTTAGCAGCTTCAGACGCTAACAACTACAGATGTTAACAGCTACAGACGCTAACAACTACAGATGTTAACAGCTACAGATGTTAACAGCTACAGACGTTAACAGCTAGATGTTAACAGCTACAGACGTTAACAGCTACAGATGTTAACAGCTACAGATGTTAACAGCTAAAACGTTAACAGTTACAGATGTTAACAGCTACAGACGCTAACAACTACAGATGTTAACAGCTTCAGACGCTAACAACTACAGATGTTAACAGCTACAGACGTTAACAGCTACAGATGTTAACAGCTACAGACGTTAACAGCTAGATGTTAACAGCTACAGACGTTAACAGCTACAGATGTTAACAGCTACAGATGTTAGCAGCTACAGACGCTAACAACTACAGATGTTAACAGCTTCAGACGCTAACAACTACAGATGTTAACAGCTACAGACGTTAACAGCTACAGATGTTAACAGCTACAGACGTTAACAGCTACAGATGTTAACAGCTACAGACGTTAACAGCTACAGATGTTAACAGCTACAGACGTTAACAGCTACAGATGTTAACAGTTAACAACTACAGATGTTAACAGCTACAGACTGTTAACAGCTACAGACGTTAACAGCTACAGACGTTAACAGCTACAGATGTTAACAGCTACAGACGTTAACAACTACAGATGTTAACAGCTACAGACGTTAACAGCTACAGATGTTAACAGCTACAGATGTTAACAGCTACACACGCTAACAACTACAGATGTTAACAGCTACAGACGTTAACAGCTACAGATGTTAACAGCTACAGATGTTAACAGCTACACACACTAACAACTACGGATGTTAACAGCTAGAGATGTTAACAGCTACAGATGTTAACAGCTACAGACGCTAAGAGCTACACATGCTAAGAGCTACACATGCTAACAGCTACAGATGTTAACAGCTACAGATGTTAACAGCTACAGACGTTAACAGCTACAGATGTTAACTGCTACAGACGCTAACAACTACAGATGTTAACAGCTACAGACATTAACAGCTACAGATGTTAACAGCTACAGATGTTAGCAGCTTCAGACGCTAACAACTACAGATGTTAACAGCTACAGATGTTAACAGCTACAGACGCTAACAACTACAGATGTTAACAGCTACAGATGTTAATAGCTACAGATGTTAACAGCTACAGACGTTAACAGCTAGATGTTAACAGCTACAGACGTTAACAGCTACAGATGTTAACAGCTACAGATGTTAACAGCTACAGACGTTAACAGTTACAGATGTTAACAGCTACAGACGCTAACAACTACAGATGTTAACAGCTTCAGACGCTAACAACTACAGATGTTAACAGCTACAGACGTTAACAGCTACAGATGTTAACAGCTACAGACGTTAACAGCTAGATGTTAACAGCTACAGACGTTAACAGCTACAGATGTTAACAGCTACAGATGTTAGCAGCTACAGATGCTAACAACTACAGATGTTAACAGCTTCAGACGCTAACAACTACAGATGTTAACAGCTACAGACGTTAACAGCTACAGATGTTAACAGCTACAGACGTTAACAGCTACAGACGTTGACACAGCTGACGTTAACAGCTACAGATGTTAACAGCTACAGACGTTAACAACTACAGATGTTAACAGCTACAGACGTTAACAGCTACAGATGTTAACAGCTACAGATGTTAACAGCTACACACGCTAACAACTACAGATGTTAACAGCTACAGACGTTAACAGCTACAGACGTTAACAGCTACAGATGTTAACAGCTACAGACCTAACAACTACAGATGTTAAAAGCTACAGATGTTAACAGCTACACACACTAACAACTACAGATGTTAACAGCTACAGACGTTAACAGCTACAGATGTTAACAGCTAGATGTTAACAGCTAGATGTTAACAGCTACAGACGTTAACAGCTACAGATGTTAACAGCTACAGATGTTAACAGCTACAGACGTTAACAGCTACAGATGTTAACAGCTACAGACGTTAACAACTACAGATGTTAACAGCTACAGACGTTAACAGCTACAGATGTTAACAGCTACAGATGTTAACAGCTACACACGCTAACAACTACAGATGTTAACAGCTACAGACGTTAACAGCTACAGATGTTAACAGCTACAGATGTTAACAGCTACACACAGTAACATCTACAGATGTTAACAGCTAGAGATGTTAACAGCTACAGATGTTAACAGCTACAGATGTTAACAGCTACAGATGTTAACAGCTAAACATGCTAACAACTACAGATGTTAACAGCTACACATGCTAAGAGCTACAGATGTTAACAGCTACACACACTAACAACTACAGATGTTAACAGCTACAGATGTTAACAGCTACAGATGTTAACAACTACAGATGTTAACAGCTACAGACGTTAACAGCTACAGATGTTCACAGCTACAGATGTTAACAGCTACACACGCTAACAACTAGAGATGTTAACAGCTACAGACGTTAACAGCTACAGATGTTAACAGCTACAGATGTTAACAGCTACACACACTAACAACTACAGATGTTAACAGCTAGAGATGTTAACAGCTACAGATGTTAACAGCTACAGATGTTAACAGCTACAGACGCTAAGAGCTACACATGCTAAGAGCTACACATGCTAACAGCTACAGATGTTAACAGCTACAGATGTTAACAGCTACAGACGCTAACAACTACAGATGTTAACAGCTACAGACATTAACAGCTACAGATGTTAACAGCTACAGATGTTAGCAGCTTCAGACGCTAACAACTACAGATGTTAACAGCTACAGATGTTAACAGCTACAGACGCTAACAACTACAGATTTTAACAGCTACAGATGTTAATAGCTACAGATGTTAACAGCTACAGACGTTAACAGCTAGATGTTAACAGCTACAGACGTTAACAGCTACAGATGTTAACAGCTACACACGCTAGCAACTACAGATGTTAACAGCTACAGACGTTAACAGCTACAGATGTTAACAGCTACAGATGTTAACAGCTACACACAGTAACATCTACAGATGTTAACAGCTAGAGATGTTAACAGCTACAGATGTTAACAGCTACAGATGTTAACAGCTACAGATGTTAACAGCTAAACATGCTAACAACTACAGATGTTAACAGCTACACATGCTAAGAGCTACAGATGTTAACAGCTACACACACTAACAACTACAGATGTTAACAGCTACAGATGTTAACAGCTACAGATGTTAACAACTACAGATGTTAACAGCTACAGATGTTAACAGCTACAGATGTTAACAGCTACAGACGTTAACAGCTAGATGTTAACAGCTACAGACGTTAACAGCTACAGATGTTAACAGCTACAGATGTTAACAGCTACAGACGTTAACAGTTACAGATGTTAACAGCTACAGATGCTAACAACTACAGATGTTAACAGCTTCAGACGCTAACAACTACAGATGTTAACAGCTACAGACGTTAACAGCTACAGATGTTAACAGCTACAGACGTTAACAGCTAGATGTTAACAGCTACAGACGTTAACAGCTACAGATGTTAACAGCTACAGATGTTAGCAGCTACAGATGCTAACAACTACAGATGTTAACAGCTTCAGACGCTAACAACTACAGATGTTAACAGCTACAGACGTTAACAGCTACAGATGTTAACAGCTACAGACGTTAACAGCTACAGACGTTGACAGCTGCTGACGTTAACAGCTACAGATGTTAACAGCTACAGACGTTAACAACTACAGATGTTAACAGCTACAGACGTTAACAGCTACAGATGTTAACAGCTACAGATGTTAACAGCTACACACGCTAACAACTACAGATGTTAACAGCTACAGACGTTAACAGCTACAGACGTTAACAGCTACAGATGTTAACAGCTACAGACCTAACAACTACAGATGTTAAAAGCTACAGATGTTAACAGCTACACACTAGGGCTGGGCCATATCATATCGTTTACGATAATACCGGTAAAAATAGCTTGCCCGGGCAAAAAAAAGATATCATGATATGCTAATTTCATGACGTGATACGTAAGGACGCCCCGCCCCCCAACCGAGCGCTTCAAACTGAACTGCGCACCTCTCTTCCACCAGTCTGTACTGGTGCTAAAATGATAAAAACAAACCGCGCGTCGTGTCAGCTTCTGTCCCCTGCTCTGAACAGCAGGTAGAGGATCAAATGCCCCCACCCGCCCCCACCCCACTGAGCAGTCGCGCTGCGGGCTGGTCTCCCTCGCTCTGCAAACTGTCTCTATAAACACGCGCGGCTCTCCACGAACCAAGACAAAACCACAGTTGGATATTCGAGCTCCGTGTCTTCAGCGGTGCGTTGCTCTCGTCAGTCCACTTCATGGAGTCTGATTTCGGGCAGCCGCGCTGAGTCTGCCCCTATTCAGAGACGTCATGGTTCACTTAGGGACCGTCAACAAATTTTCGACCGTGTCACTCTTTAGAAACAAAGAATAATATATTTTACATGGAGAGTGATTTAGGAAACTACACCTGAACTTTAGTTTTTGTGGTGGTTTTTGTTTATCAATCAATCAATCAATCTTTATTTATAGAGCCCTTTTCAGCAGCCAGAAGGTGCACAAAGTGCTGAACAATACAGAAATAAAACAAACAATAAAAAATAACAATAAAAAACAGCCAGTTAAAAATTAAAAACAATTTAGACCTAACAAGAATGTCAAAGAATTACTAGGTACACTGTAATAAAGAATTTTTGAGTGCTGTAAATACTACCCATGCACATTAATTTAAACTACCTTAATATATTAGGCATCAATTAAATTAAAATATAATGGGTAAATTTTATCGACACTACCTAATTTTGGACTGTAACAATTCCCGCATAACAAATAGCAAAAATTGTACCCGAATATTTTGGGCTGTACATCGCAATGTGCGCATGCGCAGGAAGGTCGGCTATCGCGCATGCGCAGGAAGGTCGGCTACCTCGCGCATGCGCAGGAAGGTCGGCCACCTCGCGCTCAAACTGGACAGGACTTCCATTCTGAAGGCGGGTGAAAACTAGATCCTCTGCATCGAATGTAAGCAAAACTACCATTTAATACAATTTGTTTTTAATGCCAATAATGTAAATGTTGACGTATTTGATGGTTCACAAGACTTACCTGTATGTTTTATGTAATATACAGTGTGTTCGCATTCGAAGCATAAAGTTTGAACCAGCGTTTTTACGATGGAAATTTCCCCGCTGTTTGAATCCTTGGATGTCGTTGGTAGAGCTTACCTTTATTGTAAAATAGTTATTAAATTGTTTTTGTAGCACATTGGATAGAGCTAGGGATGCGCGATATAAACGGTACACGGTATAAACTTTAAAAATTTAGCCTACGCTAACCGCAGAAAATCAGAGTTGTCCGATTTAATCTTTACTTTTTTTTAGTTTAAAACTGTGCATAAGTGGTGTTGAAGTGTACAATCAGAGTTGTCAGAGTTAATCGATACTTTTTTTGTGTTGAAAACTGTGCGTAAGTGGTGTTAAAGTATTTTCTTCGAGTGCGAAGCTATAAGCTAACTACGTCCGGTGTAGTGTCGAGTTTTGTTACCCCGCCAATCTCGTTCCCCGCCCTCAGACTTGACAACAGAAAGTGTTCCTCCTGCTCAAATGTGTACATTTTTGGCATAAAGAAATATCAGTAAATAAAAAATCTCAGCATATATACTCAGTTGTAGCTACTGAACTCCTTTGAGGTTTTATTTTAGTTATTGTTTACTGCCCGACAAGGCTAAATACTTTAGACCATGATGTAGCCATCAGAAGATGTTTCTCCTGCTATAACGGTCTAAAAAGATCGATATATTTTTCTTTTAGCACTTAATTAAAATGCTTATTGTTAAAACCAACCATAGTTAGGAGGAAAACGAAAGGAAACCGTTTTGAGAACAAACCTTGCCGGGGAAACATATTTCGACACAACACCGGCCGGATGCATGAGCAAAACGCTGCGTTCCGTTGGATTTCTTTTTTTTCTCGAAAGTTAAAGTAAGCGTTGGTCAGCTCTAGAGAAACCAGACCTCTGATCTGTGATCGTTACTTTTTTGTGTTGAAAACTGTGCGTAAGTGGTGTTAAAGTCTTTTCTTCGAGTGCGAAGCTATAAGCTAACTACGTCCGGTGTAGTGTCGAGTTTTGTTACCCCGCCAATCTCGTTCCCCGCCCTCAGACTTGACAACAGAAAGTGTTCCTCCTGCTCAAATGTGTACATTTTTGGCATAAAGAAATATCAGTAAATAAAAAATCTCAGCATATGTACTCAGTTGAACTCCTTTGTGGTTTTATTTTAGTTATTGTTTACTGCCCGACGAGGCTAAATAATTTTAGAGTGAAGCAGGTGTAGTGTAGAGTTTTGTTCCCCCGCCGATCTCGTTCCCCGCCCTCAGACTTGATAACAGAAAGTATGGCTAGTGGCTAAGTTTATGTTTGCTAATGCTACTTTTTGTCTCCACAGATACTGCACCTTCCATAATATTCTACCCATCACCCTCTCATCAGAGGTAAAATTAGTATTGAAAGACTTAACTGTTACCCAAGTAGAATACTCTTAACATTATTAGAATTATTTTAATAATTATAGCAATACAAGTCAAATTACTATTTTATTTAACTATAATTACAAACTTTACTTCATAAAAAGTACTCGGTACCAAGTACTTTTAACAGTAGGCTTTGTGTTGAATGTGTTAGCAATGGTGACCTAATGATGGGCATATTGAGTATTTTTCCAAACAGCTATCAGTAGGAATGGGTGTTGTTAAATATACATAAATAAAATCAGAAAATGATTATTCAAAATATTTTCAACCTATACACTTCAAAATTAAAGTGTTTAAATGGGTGTATGTATGTGTGTGTGTATATATATATATATATATATATATATATATACACATATATACACAGTATATATATCTCATTCAACCTTTATTTAGTCAGGTAAATCTTTTGAACCTCATGGGCTCATTTACGAAAGCGTTATATATATATATGTATATATATAAATATATAACGCTTTTTTAAATGAATCAATTATATGCCACCAGCTTTTCTGGGCCCCAGAGATGGACTGATGCAAAGTTGAATAGTGTCCTACTGCCTGAAAAGTCAAATTGTTCTTGTAAATAATGGAATGTTGTGTCCTCCAGGTCAAAAAGGAACAGGACTGTCTAAATTGTTGAGCACAAAGTTCAGAAGCCAGCCTTTGTGATAGAAGGCGACTACTTTATTTGCGACCTGATAGTGCAACTAAGAAATATTTCCAGTCGCACTAGTGTGCCCAGTCGTTCAAGGAGGAGGGAGAGCAGGTGCCCGCTGAAACAAAAAGTCTGTGTCTCCTAATAATAAATCAATCTAGGAGCATCAACACAGCATGCCACTCTAAACCCTAAGTGCGCACAGACACATTTGTTCTTCTGTCCTAGGGATTCTACATTGATTTCCATTCACTTACTCTGGGCCCAGTTTCAGAATGCAGGAGAAGTGAAAATCCTGATCAAGTTCAGATGTAACTATTTTCGATTTCAGAAAGCCAAATGGCTATTATCCTGAGTCAACTTACTCCATGAATCAATCTGTAGCAGGATTACTTGAACAAATCCTGAGTTTGTCTGACTTCTTACTAGAGAGCTGCACGAGGAAAGTGTCAGACATGGTGTGTCATGTTCTAGAGGAGCCTGTAGATCAGGGGTGGGCAACGGGTGACTCATGGGCAGTATGCGGTCCCCGGGTGACCTCTGTCAGGCCCCCCCTTATTTTTTTTCTTACAATAAAAATCACTTAAAGCAGCTCTTAGATCAGTCCTCTTTGGATCTACCTATGTAAACAGACATTCTCAGCGATTAGGTTAAAAAAATCCTTATACAGATCCTCTGTCACTGACGATCACCCCTCTGCTGTTCTTCACATCGCCACCTCAGACATTCAGCCAGACTTGGATGAATTGTTAAAGCCCAAGAAGATATACTGGATTTTTCAAACTGAACAAGTAACAAACTAAATAGTAATAATGGCAGCTAATCTAATAACAGGTATAGAATTTACTGCTTTTAACAATTGGGGGAAAAAAAAATTATGCTAAAAAATGACAGTAATGATATCAAACAGAATTAAGTACAATAATGATTTCGGCCCTCCAACATAGCTGGAGTCTCTCATGTGGCCCTTTAAAAAAATAATTGCCCACCCCTGCTGAAGATGTTGGAGTGCTAATACTCCACAAAAAACTATGTCAGGAGAGAGCGATAAGTCTGCAATTAGATGTCTTGTCATTTTCAAATGAATGTCTGAACATTTTTAGATATTTTTAACTGTACAGGTGTCAATGTTTTCCTTCAAGTACAGCTTGTGCAGCTGTTTCACAGTTAGCTTTATGGATAAAAAAAAAAATTAAATATATACTAAATTTCATTTAGATTTCGACTCTCTCATGTGAGGTTTTGATAAAAGATTTAAATTCTTACAGAAGAAAGTTGAGCTCCAGAGGTAGATGGACCCTCTTCAGCTGATCATCAGTTTTTTGTGGAAAAATTACATAATTCTGCTATACAATAAAAATTAAACTCGTTATATAACATGTTTTTTTATTGTGCAGTCTTTCTCACTATTACTGTACTATAAAGTAGGATTATGGCCACTCACATGTTTCCTCAACTATGGATAATATTTTATTATGAAAATGTACTCTCTCAATGTTGACCCTCTCTGTTGTCTTTCCACCTGTCAGGCCGTCTCATTGTTCTTGAACCTGAAGATTGTTACATCTTTTGGGACTGCCAGTTGCATCCAGACCTTCAGCTTCCATGACAGCTCAGTCTGCACATTTGTGTATGCATGGATTTGCACTGCATAACCTGCAAGTTGAAATCACGGAAATTTGCCTGTCCTGAGATAGAAGTAAACACTTTACGAAGAAAGCGACCAGATGATGCAGCCCCAGCCAAAAATGTAAAAAGACCAAAGAAAGCAGAGATTAACTTTCTTCCACCAAATCCTGTTGGAGAAGACCAGGAGTCATTTGAGAGGGAGAGGTGTGAGTTGATCAGTGAAATTAAAAAGAAGAACAATACAAAGACGATTTCAGAAAAAATGTCTAAAACCTTTGCAAGCAGAAGAATGGAGGTGGTGACCCAGAACCCAGCTGTTGGTGTCTTCAAAGACAGGTGGCCAGCATTATTCAGTGAGACTCAGGTGAGGCTGTTTGATAACTTTTTTTCCTTACAATAACTGTTGTCTTAATTATCTGCTTAGGATTTGTCAGTAATGAACGTGTTTTTTTTTTTTGGGGGGGGTATCTTTGCATGTTTGCTAGATCAAAGAGGAGTTCCGTCGTATTACAGCCATTCCTCTGGAGGAGACATTTATGCAGAAATTCGACGAGTATACGCCACGACTTCTACAACTGCTGCGTGGAAAAGGTGGAGTTGCAGGTCAAAGGATTCGCACTCTTCTGGGCACTTTAAATCAGGTACATGTATATTGTTGTTTAATATTATCATAAATTTGCAAAGACCTGTTTGCACAAAACTACTGTAGTTGGAAGTTGGAATTGTAAAAATGGTTTAACTACTATACAAAACTTCTGTAAAAAAAAAAAAAATTATATATACAGTGTTTATCCGCTACATGTAATTGATTGTGGTGCACCGCCACGGTACAATGAAAGCCACTACACTTTCAAGATGGAAGTACGTTGTGGATATACCTTTGTCGACAAAGCCAGCTTTAAGTCGTTTGAATATGATGCCACAAACTTGGCGTATTTATCTTTAGGCATTTTTGGCTATTCTTTGCAGTTTTCAGCGGCCATTTTAAAATATCTCCAGCGATATTAAATCAGATTCAAGTCTGGACTGTGGTTTTGGCCACTATTTTCTGGATGCACTGTAGATTGAATTGGTTGAATTTGAATTTGTTGGAAACAGTTCTATCGTCATCCATAAAGTACGGGTACCCACCTTCTTGCTAAATTAGTTTAACAACAAAAAAAGTGAAATGTTCAAAATGTTTTATTTTCTGAAATGTAATAGTATAAACACCTTTGACTTAAGCTGTACACATTTTCACTAAACATTTAAGGCACCTTTTTAAAGTGACTAGACACATTTTCTTACATTTATTTACAGTCCCAGAGTGTTGAGATAAGAAGAGATGCTGTCATTCGTGGCCTTATTGAGTACCTTGGAGAAAACCAAGAAGATCTCTTCCTTGACTACCAGGTATGTTATGAAATGACTGATCATCTCAAGATGTTCACGTTTTTTTTCTCTCCTTTCTTGTCATCTTCTTTCATCTCTTTTTTTTTCACACTACACCTAAAGAGTAACGATCTAATCAAGTCAATGCACAACTTCAGTTGCTACAGCTAGAAACTAGCAGTCATTCCCAAAATCTGGGTGTAGTGATGGACTCTGACCTGAACCTTCAGAGCCACATGAGGCACATATCTCCAGAGGCACAGCTCGAATTAGTTCGGCTCAGTTATACTGCATCTCCATGTCAGTGTGTCCCTCACAGACAGAAACTGGAAGTTGGTTCCACAAGAGAGCAGCTTAATAACTAAAAGCTCAGCCTCCCATTTTAGAAAATCTAGGAACCAGAAGTAAACCTGCAGTCTGACAGTGAAGTGCTCTGTTAGGAAAATATAGAACAATAAGATCTTTAATATAAGATGGAGCTTGGTTGTTGAGAGCTTTAAGTTGGTTTTTTGATTGATACACAATAATCAGCTTGTGTTGAACAAGAAAACTGATTTATGTTGAAACGTCTTGTTGCTGATATACTATATTTAAAGTGGTCCCTGTTTTTTTTTTTTTTTTTTTACAACCAAACATGAAGGACGAACAAGAGGACTACGCGGACCAAACCATGAAGGTCGTTGTGATCCATAATCCAATGGCCGGGGAGGACCCTGCAGAAGTGTCTGTCGTGATTGAGGGAAACCGAGTCCTCAGTGGGTGTGGAAACAGAACAAAAGCATGTGTTCTGTTGATGGGTCTGATCTACGCCCTCAACCTCGAGTATCCAAAGACACTTAAAAACACATTTGATGTTTTCCAAAAACTTTTGCTGGAGCTTGATGGAGCAAAGCTATGCAGAAAGGTCCACACTCTCAAAGGAAAACTCATGGATTGCATGTAAGTTTTTGTTTAATCATTCCACGAACAGGACGTTTTAATCAGTTATTTGAGCTTTGTAGATTTGCAAATGTTTGTTCTGTTATTTTTATTTCTGCTGGTTCTCAGAAATATTTGAAACGTTGTGTTCCAAAATACTCCCTGTGACACACCGATTACAGATACTTTGAACTGACAGGTAACTAACATGTAGAGGACCAAAACTGACATAATTATAAATAAAGCAGAAGTATATAAATATATAAATAAATAAATCCACTTAAAATGCTCAAATTAAATTAAAAAAGAGAACTTTAACTTATTTTTTATAATTTTATTGGCAGTCTTATTTTTTTCAGCTTAGTTCCAATAAATTATGTTTTGGCACATAATTTACTTTACTGTTTTTTCCTGTTACTTGGACAGATTTTTACATTTTTTTATATTTCTTTACCACAAGTCTTTTTATTTCGATGTTGTTTTTACATTGACTTATGCATTTGTGCTTTGAGTCAGCTCCTCTCCCATTGGTGTATGTAGGAAGGATCAGAATCGATGTGCAGACAGACTGTGCATGCTTTTGCTGCATCAGCTTAGTTTAAAGCTCCACTGACATCATCTTTTAACTTTCCATAAAATGGCACAACATATATATATATTAAGATTGACCTCTGATCGTTTTTGCTAAAACAATGTGAAATTAATGAAAATTCCTCTCCAAAATAGTTTAAAATTAGCGCCGTTTTGTTACATGGTAAATTCGGGTTTTTCCGGTCACGTGATAGTGACGTCAGACACAGAGCTCTTCTCCAACCGCACATTTAATACAATGGAGAAAGATCCAAACGCATCCATCGAATTTAGCCATTTAAAACCTTAGATTTGAGCGATTTGGCTCCAGTTCGTGAAGAAGAAGTTATTTTGAGTGATCAAAAATCAAACAGCATGGTTTCTTTTGTCCGTGATGCCTTTTTTTTTCAGGAGAGGTTTCACATTCAAAAAGCGAACAGCAGATGTCAGCAAAGCCATTGTGATTCCTCTTACAGAGCACTGTAAGAGGAATCACGATGGCTTTGCTGACATCTGCTGTTCGCTTCATGAATAACTTCTTCTTCACAACTAAAGCCAAATCGCTCAAATCTAAGGTTTTAAATGGCTAAATTCGACGGACGTGTTTGGATCTTTCTCCATTGTATTAAATGTGCGGTTGGAGAAGAGCTCTGTGTCTGACGTCACAATGACGTGACCGGAAAAACCCGAATTTACCGTGTAACAAAACGGCGCTAATTTTAAACTATTTTGGAGAGGAATTTTCATTAATTTCACATTGTTTTAGCAAAAACGATCAGAGGTCAATCTTAATATATATATATGTTGTGCCATTTTATGGAAAGTTAAAAGATGATGTCAGTGGAGCTTTAACGTTTAAGCACAAGCATGTACAGTCGGTCTGCACATCGATTCTGCTCCTTCCTGTCTGTTGACCAATAGAGGAGCTGAATCAAGAAGGACAGCCCACCTTATTTGCATAATGAAGCAGACATGCAGAAGGTAATGTAAAAACAAGTGTGAGAAATGTAAAAGCAACACATGAAAATAAAGACTTCAAGATTTTTCTTTCAATAAATATAAACATTTAAAAGACATATGTAGAAGTAAAAGGAAAAACAAAAATATATGTATTTTAAAAACTGTAAAATGTAAATTATGGTGCTACAATATATAATTAGTTGGAACTAAGCTGGGAGAAAGAAATGGTCAATTAAAATATAAGTTATAAGTTTTCTATTTTTAGTTTAGTTTATGTGGTGCTTTTTAAGTGTGTATTTATGTATGTATTTATTTTATTTATGTGTTTATGTATGTATTTATTTTATTTATTTGTATGTATGTATGTATTTATTTTATTTATGTGTGTATGTATGTATTTATTTTATTTATTTGCATGTATGTATGTATTTATTTTATTTATGTGTGTATGTATGTATTTATTTTATTTGTGTGTGTGTATGTGTATGTATGTATGTATGTATGTATGTACAGTATGTGTATGTGTGTGCATTTATGTATGTGTGTGTGTGTGTATGTATGTGTGTGTGCATTTATGTATGTATTTATTTTATTTATATGTTTATGTATGTATTTATTTTATTTATGTGTGTATGTATGTATTTATTTTATTTATTTGTATGTATGTATGTATTTTATTTATGTGTGTATGTATGTATTTATTTTATTTATTTGTGTGTGTGTGTGTGTGTGTGTGTATGTGTATGTATGTATGTACAGTATGTGTGTGTGTGTATGTATGTATGTGTATGTATGTGTGTATGTATGTATGTATGTATGGGTGTGTGTATGTATGTATGTATGTGTATGTTTGTGTGTGTATGTATGTGTGTGTATGTATGTGTGTGTCCATCCATTTATAAATGTCTGCTGCTCCAGAGCAAAGGTTTATTGTTCTTAAAAAATAAAGTACAGGTAATGACTCACTGATTAAGGGATTTTTTTTGGGGGGGGGTGAATCTTGTTGAGATGTTTGTGTTTGGCAATAATTATGCAGCCCTGTTGCGTATGCATTGTTGAAAAACTGTTCAAGATTCAAAACATGTGCAAATTTTGCTAAGAAAATGTAGCACAGTTCAAGGTGCTGGAAATGGGATTGTTTGGTACCGTTTGTTGAGTTGTTCATTAAATCAAAATTTATTTGAAATTTTACTGTCTGAAATGCATTTTTGTGTAATTCTTTCTTATAGTAGATACTAGATAATAGCTATTTATAGTTTATAATTATGTAAAATTATGAAGTACATCCACAATAACACAAAGCATTACTTTTACTAAAATTTTTAAGGTAAATAGTATTTAAATGTATCCAAAAGAGTTACGTAGACTTTAACTTATTTATTTTAGTGTTTCAGAGCTGTTGGCATTAGACATGGTTTACTAAAATTATTTAGTTAAATTTACCCAAATAAACGAAGTGCATCCACGCTAACAAAAAAGCATTACTATTACTAAAATTTTTAAGGTAATTAGTATTTAAATGTATCCAAAAAAGTTAGGTAGATTTTACCTAATTTACTTGGGTGTTTCAGAGCTGATGACATTCGATACAATTTACCAAAAGAAGTTAGTTAAATGTACCCAAAAAAACTGAGTGCAAACTGTTACCTCATTTTTTTTGGGTAAATTCTATAGATTGTTTTTTTCAGTGCAGATCAAAAGGTAGCAGCTAAAAGGAAACAGTTTTCTACAACGAGAGTTTCAATTAAGGTTGCACGATTAATCGCATTTGCGATTATCTCGCGATATGTTAAAACGCGATTCACTAATCGCACAGGCTGTGATTTGACTGGTCACGTGACTTGGGAGTGAGCCGACTGGCCGCGCGCAGCTCTGAGCGGAGCAAAACAGAGCAGAGCAGGAAGGAGGAGACTGTGCGCTCCAACACAGTTGCTTCAGGCTCATAAATTCAGGTAAGTTAGCCTGTGTAAACGTGTATCTGAGCTTAGAGGCTGAAACACAGAGACCGCGGGAGATAAACAGAGCCCGAGCTGGTCATGTGACCGGGTCTGTTTTGACGGTGCCCCGTTAGCAGCTAGCTCAACAAGCTAACGTTCTGCGTGAAAAAGCGCATCAATTATCTGATTTAAAAAAAAAACAGTTGTGTCGTTAGTGATATGAATTAATACAGAACCAGTCAAAATAATCGCATTTTAAATCGCAATCGCAATTTATAGAAGAAGAAAAAAATCGCAATTAGATTATTTTCTTAAATCGTTCAGCCCTAGTTTCAATAAGATATCGTTTTGAGAATGGATTACAGAAAAGTTGGTCAGTTTAATTATTTTGACGTCTCCACCTCCATCGGTCATTGAACACAGAGGCTGCAGCCCGCTGGAAAAACTTTGAAATGAGGAAATCCAGCGCTATTCAACTAAATGGCTCAGGGGGCCACAGTTACTGAAAGCCAACAGCCCAAGGGCACGACATCCAGCAGTTATTCTCATTAAAGAAAGTTAGTTTTATAGTTTAAAATCTAGTCTTATTGAAAAATGAACCCATTGGTGGGCCGAACTGGGCACACCTGTGGACCTGATTTTGCCCCCGGGCCACCAGTTGAATAGCCCTGAGGAACACTTTATTTAATCAACCCAGAGACTGCCGTTACATTTAACTACTCAAAGTTTTCCTATGAGACACAGAAAAGTTAATGTCATTAAAGTGATTTAGTCTTTGTTTTACTGAAATAAATTATTTATTCAGTAGTGTGCACTAAAAAGGTTAAATCCTTAAAGAAACTAGTCCAGATGAAATTAAACTTTTTTTGTTTTATCTACCTGGATGATTGAGCCGACAAACCTTCTTCTGTAGTGTGATGTCCAGCTCTATTAGTCTGTCCTCAGTTTCATGATTGTCCACAGCATGAAGATCATACTGCAGGGAAATGAACACATCTAACTTTTTTAATGTGAATCGTTATTTTAATTAATTAATTAATTACTATCAAATCCCAGTTGTTTGTTTACAGCCAGCAGATATGATTCATTTATTCCCAACTTTGTTTAGGATTTTTAATTTTAATGTCGACACCTACTTTATTGGTAAAAGTCTAATGTTTTTGCAGTCACATGTTTAATGGTGTATTGAGCTGCAGCATCAGCTGTAAACTGTCTTGTCAGTTTGACACTCAGCAATTGAATCCATCTTTGAAATAATGAACCGTTTAATAAACCGAACAACAGAGATGACCGCACTGACTGATGAAACGGACTGGCTATTCCATGTTATATAGATTTTATAAAAAATAAATATTTTGTATTTTGTAAATTTCATAGAAGTCTGAATTGTTCAAAATGATCAGAGCTGTACAAATATTGGAAAATGATATATGCGCAGAAAATTCGGAGTTGGTGCATCTCTAATTATGAACCTTAAAATCCAGATGTTTCTCACACATGTGGGCTCTGACTGCTGGCACAAGATGGTCCTCCACAACAATTATCTCTAGCAAACATACAAATAAATAAAACTTATTTTGAACAACGCTGCATTCATTTCCTAGCCTGTCCAGAAAAGAAATATGCACAAATAAATATGTACTTCAGGAAACGCCAACTTAGAACTGTCCAATAAATTAAAAATGTATCAATGTTGCATAAATACAGGTGGTCCCCGACTTACGACGTCATCAACATACGAGGTTCCGGACTTACGAGCGGACTAACGAACAGTAAAGTTGTACAGAACATACAGAAAATACAGCACTGGTATGTGTTTTTAAATGAAAGTGTGTTAGCTAACCGTTTGTAAACAAAGTTCTGAGCACGTTTATGAACCAGTATGTACGTTTGTGTTGAAAAATGGGTGTTCGTAGTAGCGCTAGCATACATTTTCCGACTTACGACCGAAAATCCGCACTTACGTGTTTCGGGTTCCGACATTCTAATTTTCGTGTTACGAGCACCTCGTACGAACGGAACTCTCTCGTAAGTCGGGGACCACCTGTATATCAGCATCAAATTAGTCACCTACAAAAAATATAGACTGGATGAACTTCCTACTCATCTACATGCCTCCAATTAAAACTCAGCTGACATTTTCACTGCAATATTCAAAAATAACAGTGGTAATTCTGCAGGTCTATGGATTGAACATGTAATGCTCCTAAAGTCAAAAGCTGCGGCCACTAAACTCAAATGAAAAGTCATTTGTTGGTGACAGAGCAAACTAAAAGTCATTTGTTGGTGACAGAGCAAACTAAAAGTCATTTGTTGGTGACAGCGTGTTGTGTTTTCTTGGTTCTGACCACAAGAAGAAGAGAACAGGCTCTGAATCCAGATGTTCAGTAGCACACTGACTTCTTGTGCTTCTTGTGGCTTGTCTTTAATCATGGGCACTCACTCATATGTGCACATGGAAAAGAGAGCACTTTGAGATTTTTGTTAATGAAAAGTGCGTTATAAATTAAATTAATTATTTATTATTATTAAAAGAGTCAAATGTTTAGAGAGCTTCACGTGAAAGCGCAACAAGTTGAACTTCCATTTAAATTTTATATAATTATGCTTTGAAGTCGACTACCCACAAACTCACAGACTCAAGTGGAGGTTTCTCGAATTAGAAATAGATACGGCATAATTCGGCATCTGTAAATGACACGGAAGTTGTTGTTGTTGTTGTTGTTGTTTTTCTTCACTTATTCTGACTTGTGTCTCAGTTTGCTCCTTGTTAGCTGGCACCAGACAGGTTAGCAACAACGAGAGATTCCTCCGCGGGGTCTAGTTTTCCTCTCCGTGGTCCGGGTCTTACCAGAGTCTGTTCATACTGCAGGGCTCGCTGCTCCGACCCGTCAGCCATGCTGCTCCCGGCTGCTGCTCCCGGCGGCGGCTGGGTGAAGGTGTTCGGCTCGAAAGTGACAGGAAGCCACGCAGCGACGTGTCCGTGCGCTCGGTGTTTTAACGCATTTACTCAGGCCAGGTGCGTGAACAGGAGTCCAGTGCAGGAGCTCTGTCTGTCTGCAGAGCGGGTACACAAACACTCCGTCATTTTATACACACAGTCCTCAGGAAGAAGTCCCGCCTCGCACGTGCCTCCTTCACTTTGACCCTCCCTTTGAAAAGTGAAGAAACTCCCACTGTGGAGCCGAGCGCGTGAACAACAGCTGCTGAGGAGTTCCCTGTAGTGACGAGGAGGGAACCAGGTGAGACCAGTGGCGGAGCTAGACTTTTATTTCTGGGGGGGCCAAGGCTATCTGTAAGGGGTCCACTGACTATTACAATAACCGTGTTTCCATCTATTTTCATTTCGAATTTTGAGCAAATTTTTTGAAATCTCGCAAAAATGTAAATACAAATTAATGCGGATCAGAAGTGTTTCCATTAACTGGCTTGAAGCGCATCACTTCTAGCCACGCACAGCGTCATTACGTCAGACGTCAGCGTCATTACGTCAGCGTTACGCATGTCTACAGTAAACAGGAAGTAGCGGTTGAAAACAGAACCCGACCACACATCTCGTCAAAATGGAGAGAATATTTCAGGTATGTGTTGCTATCGGGCAAGTTGTATTTATTCTGTCATGCCAACTAGTTTTAGCGATGTTACATGTTGTCCGGAGCGGAAACAGCTGATCAGTCACGTGACGTAAATGTTCGCTACGGCAGAACTGAGTCGGCAAATCTGTTTCCATCTGTCGTTTTGCGCATCAGCTCTGTTTCGAAACCCCCAAAAACCACCTCAAGCGAGCGTATCAACTTTTGAGCGAATTAGAGGAAGTTAACTCGGATTTTGCCGTTTCCATTCAGCTTTTCTGATGCGATGCTTCAAAATGCGCATCTAGAAACCTTGATGGAAACACGGCTAATGACAATACAGTAAGAGTACTTTCATTCACATACCATATATAAATAAAGACTGATGAAATGAGATTTGCACATGTAATTTGCAGTTTATTATTTTTATTAATTCAGTGTCACACAGTTCACAATTATGTAAATGTACTATTTATGTCTTCCTAGGCAAAAAAATGTAAACATATCATTTAACTATTTACACCTGAAACAAAATATCCAAGTTTCATTGGTACAAGTACGAGTCAGTGAAGAGCTAAATCATGACCAGAAACACAAAACTGCTTCATGCAGTTTTGTGCAACTGGCCCTTCTGCCTCATCATCATCCTGGTCAGACGCAGAGCTCTCTGTGTTTTCAGACTCCTCCTTTGATTGAACTACATTGTAAGAACAGTACATTAACATAATTCAACCAACAATTAAAGAAACACATTAGCAGCAGCCAACATGTATTTAGACAAGTCCCATTGAGCCTCTGGGACTCATTTACAAGAGAGACCTGATTTTAACAAAGAGTTATGACAACAGTGAATAACGACAACAATAGACAATCATAAAGGTTGCATACATTTTTTTAACAAGTGAAAATAATGGTATTTAAAGGTCCACTGATATCATCTTACAAATTTGCATAAAATGATAGAAGATATATATCTTGTATTATTCAACTATGTTCGTTTTTGCAAACAAAATGATAAATTAATGAAAATTCCTTTCAAAGTGAGATTAAAATTAAAAACAGCTTTTCTGAAAAATCCGACTACAAGCGAATGCAACATATGTGACGTTGCGAGGAGAAGTCTTTAGAACGCCCCATATAAATATTCATGGCGAACAAGAAATAAAACAACAAAATTATCAATCTAAGTTAAGATTTGAGCTATTTGTCTTTAGTTTTGGAAGCAGGAAGTTAGATGAGCAGAAACAGCAGGTTCTAATTTAGGTCTGCACCGTATGTATTTGACTCTTACCTGTTCAGGAAGCAGGGAGCTCAGTCCGAGGGGGGGCAGCTTTATTTATTCCATTTTTGACGAAGGTCTTACATCTTTTGGGAAAGTGAAAAGGCTCACTTGTTCACTGATGATATTAGAACACCCAAATGCAACATAACCGGCATTTTTTAAGTTATACAAAAAAAAAGGCGATCTGGATGAGAATGAATATGCGTTAATGGCAGAGGCAGACTGAAGGTCCTGCGTTCTAAAGACCTCGCAATTTCACATATGTTGCATTCGCTTGTAGTCGGATTTTTCAGAGAGAAAAGCGGTTTTTAATTTTAAACTCAGTTTGAAAGGAATTTTCATAAATTTATCATTTTGTTTGCAAAAACAAACATAGTTGAATGATAATATATATACTGTATATATATAT
>JBBPBX010030649.1:0-17820 GCA_038048925.1 Garcialebias charrua
CGGCTGAGTTAACTGCCCTCAGAATTATGGTTTTGCAAAACCGTTTGATTTTGGATTTGTTGACAGCCTCGAAAGGGGGAGTGTGCGAAATAATAGGTAGAAATACCTGTTGCACTTACATTCCTGACGAGACTAGCTCTGACCCACAGGCCAGGGTGACCGCAGCCCTGACACAGCTGAGAGAGCTTCAGAAGGCGAAAGCAGCGGATGCACCTGCTGGTCAGTGGGATGTGCTGTCCTGGTTCACTAGTGGATCATGGACTCAGGTGTTCTTTAAGATCTTGGCTTTTCCGCTAGCTATTCTGGTTCTATTTTGCGTGTTTATGGGGTGTGTGACACCTTGTGCGCGAGCGATGATCTCCAGGATGGTTGTTACGAGAGAAATGGATGAGCGTGGGACAGTGTTTCCCATGATGCAGGTCAGGCGCGGTCCAGTGCCGAATGAGGGACGTCACATGTATTTGGCTGAGACCAGATACCTGTAGAGGTGATGAAGTGGTTTTTGGGGGAGTCCTAGGAGGACAATGGAGTAGAGGTGGTGCTTGCATGTATCCTTTTATGATTTCGTAGATTAGGCTGATTTAGCTTTTGATTATCATTTTGCTGTTTAGTTGGTGGTTGGTATTGGAGTCAGATGAGGTTTGTTTAGATTTAGTTACGTTTAGTAGTTGATTACCTTACCGTGCTTTGGTTTTAGTGGTTAGTTTTGGGGTCAGATGGGGTTTTGGTTTAGTTTTAGTTGATTTTGGGAGTTTTACTACCTTAGCTTGATTTTGCATTTGGTGATTTGTTTGTTTTGGTGTGGTGTTGGGGTTGAGGTCCTCTTCGGGGGGCCCACATGGAGTTCAGCTGTTGGTTTCGACCGATCAAAAGATCGGTCGGACTCTTTGGAAGTGGATCCAGTTGTTGTGCATGGACAAGCTAACAGCGGTTAGCTCCAGTGTACCGTAGCTGCTGTGTTAAAACAGTTCAAACCTTCACATGATGGACAGAGTTTGATGGACAGAGTTTGATGGACAGTGTTTGATGGACAGAGTTTGATGGACAGTCTGAAGCTCCTGCAGGAGTTCAACCCTGGACGCTTCATGCTTGTGCTGCCGGTCCTGTCGGGCTCTGGTTCTGTAAAGTGACTCTCGCTCCTCCACACATCAGTTGAACTTGTTGTTTCTCCGCCTCCTTCTCTCTTGTTCCTTTGTTCCTTCATCATTATTCCTTTGTTTCTTCCTTTCTTCTCACTTCCATCTTACGGCTGGAGCTGAAAGGTGAAGGTGGAGCGATAATGTTTTTATCTGTCACAAAAAAGGGACTCAGTAATCAGTGTTTGGATCTAGAGTGAATTATCGTTTAGGTCGACCATTCAAGAACCTGTAAACACACAATTAAAATGGACGGTGAATGAAAAGACAGAAACATAAATTAGATCTATAATTTAATAACTATATACATACCGTATTTCCACCCTATAAGTCGCATTGTCAAATTATGTCCAATAATTTGGAAAAATCCATAAATATGTCGCTTCGCCCTATAAGTCGCATCTGACGTCACCGCTGACGTAACGCGTCACCGCTGACAACCCGGAAATGTGGGCCTGTGTTTTGCCCAAAACGTTCAAGACGTGCACCCGCACGGGTAGGAACGGTGCATTTCTTTAAAATTTAGCAAGATAAAACCATAAAAAATATATATATATTTGTTAGCTGACGTTATAGCAAAAGTGCTTCTGAGCTGAACTTTTCCTTAATAAATGAATATAATGGTCAAATCAGCTGGATTTAAATCGTTTCGCTCTGGCGGCTCAACAAAACGAGCATGCGCAGCAACAGACATGCAGCGAACAGACCTGCAGTGCAGTGCAGTTTGATAAATGGTAGGAGCATAAATATACACCCAATGTTTTGTTGTTCTTTTTTTTTTGGGTAAATAATAAATTATGTTTTGCTTTTTTTGTGTGTGAATATGATATAGCATCTTGAGTTCCTATGACGTCAACAACTAGTCAACATCGACTCGACTTTTAAAAATATATAGTCGTTCAACCCCTAATGCAAATAGAATCCAGTTTTAGGGGGAAGGGGATCCCAGGCTCCCCAAACAGGAGGTCTAGTTTTCATTTAAAGGATTTGAGTCTTTCAGTAAGGGCAAGCAACACAGCAGGATGTGAAGATAATTTTAAATAACTGCTTGTTGTAAAACTAACACTGCATATAATCACTGATCCTGTTGTAGGGCTGAGGCTTTTGGAGTTTAGCAGTGTGCAGGGAGGAGAGTCCAGGTCTTCTTGTCGGAGGATCAATCAGTCATCCTGCTGCAGATTGGCGCTTCTTGATAATGTCAACAAGCAGCACCATCCAGACTATATGATTCACCAGTTCAGGTCCTTTGAGTCAGCAGAGTGAGCAGAACCTCCAAGTGTCTGGTTTCCAGTTCCAACACATCTAACACCAAGACAAGATGTCAGAGTTCTGGAGACTCTTGGAGGTGTCTCCAGGTGTCAGAGTTCTGGAGACTCTTGGAGGTGTCTCCAGGTGTCAGAGCTCTGGAGACTCTTGGAGGTGTCTCCAGGTGTCAGAGTTCTGGAGACTCTTGGAGGTGTCTCCAGGTGTCAGAGTTCTGGAGACTCTTGGAGGTGTCTCCAGGTGTCAGAGTTCTGGAGACTCTTGGAGGTGTCTCCAGGTGTCAGAGTTCTGGAGACTCTTGGAGGTGTCTCCAGGTGTCAGAGTTCTGGAGACTCTTGGAGGTGTCTCCAGGTGTCAGAGTTCTGGAGACTCTTGGAGGTGTCTCCAGGTGTCAGAGTTCTGGAGACTCTTGGAGGTGTCTCCAGGTGTCAGAGTTCTGGAGACTCTTGGAGGTGTCTCCAGGTGTCAGAGTTCTGGAGACTCTTGGAGGTGTCTCCAGGTGTCAGAGTTCTGGAGACTCTTGGAGGTGTCTCCAGGTGTCAGAGTTCTGGAGACTCTTGGAGGTGTCTCCAGGTGTCAGAGTTCTGGAGACTCTTGGTGATGTCTCCAGGTGTCAGAGTTCTGGAGACTCTTGGAGGTGTCTCCAGGTGTCAGAGTTCTGGAGAATCTTGGAGGTGTCTCCAGGTGTCAGAGTTCTGTAGACTCTTGGAGGTGTCTCCAGGTGTCAGAGTTCTGGAGATTCTTGGAGGTGTCTCCAGGTGTCGTGCCGGGTACCCAATTGTCAGAATGCTCCTGCCGCCCCCTTTTGGCCGCTTGTCACGGTCACACTGGGAGACACTGAGACGCGTCTGATGACGCGCACTGGGGGGAGGCAGAGGGTCAGTTGTGTTTTCATGCTGCTGGCAGATAAAATCAGCAACACGTGACCCCCGTTCCTACCGGAGTGGGTTTTCTACGAGCCGAACTGCAGCTCCGACAGTCTTTGTTGAGATTAAAACGTTTTTTTTATGTTTGGGGTGATCCTACGCTGGAGCGGACAGCAGCAACTGTAAAAATGTCAAGTTTCTTACCGGAGTCTGGTTCCAATTCATGGAGGCTCGATGGGGTAAGTTTAAAAAGTCCAAAAAAAGTCCCGTTGTCGTTGTGTAATCACATAGCAGAGGCTCTCCCGATTGGTTGTTGCGATGCGTCGAGCAACGTCGAGACGCAAAATATCAACTTTTCGATCAGACGCTGCTCAACGCGTAGGTTGCTTCGGACGCGCGCGCGCGGAAAGCAACAGCCACGTGCTGCCGCGCCGCTTCAAACACTCAAAACACACCACTTCACGATACGCCACGTCTCCACATAGACTTTGCATGTAAACCGGCCGCTTCCGCCGCCTGACACGGGTCCAGTGGGTAACCGGCATCAGAGTTCTGGAGACTCTTGGAGGTGTCTCCAGTAGGGATGGGGCCGATCAGATCCAATAGGTGGTAGTTGAGACGGGAGAAGACGCTGGCGTGATGTTGTGATGTTCGCCGCTTCTCCACGCTGAAAAGTTGTTTTACTGTTGCTATTTTTTATTTTTTGGACATTTATCTGGACTTTTTTGTTCAGTGGTTTTTTTAATCAAGGACTTTACGGACAGCTTGGTTAGTACTTCCTAACCGGAATATTGGGCTGTCTGCCTCCTGTCAAACTCCAGCACAAACCTTGCACAAACTTTGCTTGGAGAACTACGTGGCTGCAGTTTTTGTTTTGCTTACCTGCTGCTTCTGTCAACCTCCTGTGTCGTCTGGACCGTTCTGGACTTTCTCCTGTGCTCCTCTTCGAGTCATGCTCATTCAAGTTACATCTCACTGCTTCTTGGTTATTTCTCTCGGAGCCGTGGGTCTGCTGTTAGCGGCTAGCTCTGTGCTAGCTTCCCCCGGTTTGGCTGGCGTGATGTTGACCTACTCCGCTTCGCAGCTGCTTGGACTTAACAACTGCTCCATTCCATCTTCTGTTTCCATCATCAAACAACTGGGACTTCTGCGTAGACCTCGTTACATCCATAGAGGCTCTCGAAAGAAATCTGTTTATTCTCGCTCTGAATTGATTCCGTCCGGGAGACGTGTCGCACCTCAACTACGTCATCAGAACGCTGCGTCTGTAGTCCCTTGTAGTCCGCAGCGCACGAGGTGGCAAGGAAAACGTGGAGTGGACTTCAGTCTGCTTAAACCGGTTCAAAAAGCTCCTACACCAACTAGCATTAAAATAGAACTTTTCAATGTACAATCACTATCCAATAAATCATGTCTAATTCATGATCACATTCTGGAGAAAAACTTGGACCTCATGTGCCTCACAGAAACTTGGCATCAACCAGACGTGTTCAGTTCTCTGAATGAAGCTTGTCCCTCTGGATACAGTTATCTGCAGAGAGCCCGCTGCACTGGCCGCGGTGGTGGTCTGGCTGTAATCTACCGCAGTAATTTAAAATTGTCACATCTGTCTTCTCATAATTTTTCTTCTTTTGAATGTTTGGCCTTCAACTTCAAAGCCCCACTCCTGATGAACGTTATATTGATTTATAGACCTCCCAAACCGCATGTTTCATTTAACTCAGAAATGCATGACCTCCTCACTTTTTTCTGCACCTCCCCTGTAAAAACTATTTTTCTTGGCGATCTAAATATCCACATGGACAATTCCTCTTCCCCTCTGGCTACAGATTTTAAGTCTCTTTTGGAATCTCTCAACCTCACCCAACATGTGGACGCCCCTACGCACAACAGGGGGCATACTCTGGATTTGGTGATTACAGACACTGTACTCAATAACTTGTCTGTATATGACCTGGGTGTCTCAGACCACAGGGTCATCTCCCTGGAAGTGCCTTCAACTTCGCCTGCTTCTAACCCAAAACGACCTATCCAGTTCCGTGACTATAAAAACATTTCCCCTGATGTTTTGTCTGCTGATCTTCACGCCCTGACCGCTGTCAATCACTCATCTGCAGATGACTCTGTGGATTACTACAACCAATCTCTCCAGGAGCTTCTGGACCTACATGCTCCCTTGAAGTCAAGACTGGTGTCTTTCTCCCGTTCAGCCCCTTGGTACACTGATGAGCTGCGCAGGATGAAGGCAACTGGCCGTGCTATTGAGAGACGTGTAAAATCATCTGGTCTCTCGGTACATAAGCAAGCGTACAAAGAACATCAGAAAGCGTACGCCTATTCTCTTAAAGAAGCACGCTCCAAATATTATTCCAACATCATCAACACCTGCCCTGGAAACTCTAAACAGCTCTTCTCCACAATAACTCATCTGCTTAATCCCATTAAACTAACTCATGAGGACTCTGTTCAAAAATGCAACCTGTTCCTCTCATCATTTAAAAACAAAGTTGACACTATCAGATCTCAGCTCCACAACCTCCCTGATCTTAGTGTGCCATCTACCCGTCTGCTTTCTGGGACCCTGAGCAGCTTCGATGAAGTCGTTCAGAGTGAATCAATCAATCAATCAATCAATCACCTTTATTTAACCAGGTAGAGCCCGTTGAGATCGAGATCTCTTTTACAAGGGTGACCTGGTCAAGTGGTCAGCAGCACACGTCACATTGGCAATAGGCATTTGCACTTATCAAAAGAAAATAAAGAAAACTACAATCACAGTAAACAGATGTTGACAGTTCAAAACCAACAGGATATGACAGATTTCTATATACATTATATACAAAACAAGCAGACAGACCTCGGTTGGGTAAATAAAGTTTAAAAAAATCAACAATGACATGTATATTGGATAAGTAATGGTTAGAAACATCTGCAATGGTCAAGTCTCTTGATGACATTTTCTACTACGGTTGAAATAAAGGATCCAGGAGAGATGAATGTTGATAGTTTCAGATCAAGGTGGTGAGGTGGAGACCATCCTCAAGAAAACGAAGCCTTCATCCTGCGCCCTGGATCCCTTCCCCTCGTCTCTCATAAAATCCAATCACTCTGCAATAAGCCCATTAATCACACAAATAATAAACAAGTCTCTACAATCTGGTCATGTTCCATTGCCTCTAAAAACTGCCATCATTAGGCCTCTTCTGAAAAAATCTAATTTGGATCCCGACATTTTTTCTAATTACCGCCCAATTTCCCACCTCCCATTTCTGTCCAAAGTGCTGGAGAAAGCAGTTGCTGCTCAGCTGCAGGACCACCTACAGCAACACTCTCTGTATGAGAAGTTCCAGTCTGGATTCAGAGCAGCTCACAGTACTGAGACTGCATTGCTGAGAGTAACAAATGATGTCCTCATGGCTGCTGACACTGGTTCTCCCTCCATCCTTGTCCTCCTTGACCTCACTGCAGCCTTCGACACTGTGGACCATAGTATCCTCCTCCACCGTCTTCATGTGGAGGTCGGTCTCTGTGACACTGTCCTGGACTGGTTCAATTCTTTCCTCTCCAATAGGCTGGAATGTGTTAGCCTTGGCAATGCCACTTCCCAGACAGTCGGTGTCTCCTGTGGTGTCCCTCAGGGGTCAGTTCTGGGGCCCCTGCTGTTTTCCCTCTACATGCTGCCTTTAGGTCAAATTATTAATCAGTTCAACATTTCTTTTCACTGCTATGCCGACGACACACAGCTTTACATCAGGACTGGAACATCATCATCATCCCTATCTCCGTCTTCACTCACTGTTCTCTCTGCCTGCCTGGAGGAAATAAAGGCATGGATGAATCAGAACTTTCTTCAATTAAACTGCTCGAAGACTGAGGCCATATTGATTGGCACCCCTCACCAGATACAAACATCAACTTTAACAACAATCTCCTTCTCTGGTCAAGACATCCCCCTCTCCACCTCTGTTACAAATCTTGGAATAAAAATGGACTCTCATCTTACATTTGAAAATCACATTAAGCATCTGTTTAAAACCTGCTTCTTCCATCTTCGAAACATCTCCAGACTTCGCCCATCTCTGACTTTTCCTGATGCTGAGAAACTCGTCCATGCCTTTGTCTCCTCCAGGCTCGACTACTGCAACTCCCTGTTTATTGGTATCCCTGGCAAAAACCTTCAGAAACTTCAATACATTCAAAACAGTGCAGCAAGGATTCTGTTGAGAGTTCGTAAATTTGAACATATTACACCCATTCTCCATAACCTCCATTGGCTTCCTGTCACCTACAGAATTCAGTACAAAACTGCTCTCATTACCCATCAATGCTTGCACGGCACTTCACCTGACTATCTAAAGGACATTCTTGCACCATATTCATCCACCCGGTCTCTACGATCACAGAACAGTAATTTCCTTCATATTCCTCGGACCAAATTGAGGACCATGGGAGACCGAGCATTCTGTGTGGCTGCCCCCCGCCTGTGGAACTCCCTCCCTGACGACCTGAGAGCTCCACAGTCACTGGTTGACTTTAAAAGCAGCATAAAGACTTTTCTTTTTAAGCAAGCCTATTCTGCCTCCACATGATTTTATCTTTGATCTTACCTGATATCATTATACATAGTTCCCAGACACGCCCCCAGTATTGCGCAAACCGGTTTTCGCACCACATCTGAAGGCAGAGAAGGCAAAGATGGCGAACGAGCAGAGCAAATTATACGGACAAAAACACGAGCTACCACAGCTTCACCAAGGAACAATAGCAAAATGGCAGTGGTCGGAGTTAAATGAGTTTGAGAAAGAAATCATGGCAGACGAATCAGACAACTTGTCACAAAGTAGTTACTCCGATATCATTAATTATTTAATTATTACAAGGAGCGAGCGCACACCGGCTTCACAGCGCAGAGCTTCACAGCTTTAAATCCAAAAAAGATGTGTAAACTGTCTCAATCAGATCTAACCAGCTAAAAAAAGGTTTAACTAAAATAACACACAGCCAACAAACAGTCCAAGCTGAACACAGACCAGAACCAGCACTTTTGAGTCTTACCGTGTTGGAAGTTAGCATGTTGTTAGCATCTGGAGCGTGGCTCGCGGGAGCTCAGGTCGGACGGCGTGGATCCGTCGCGGCCGCGGGGGCACGTCCCATGGGACCGACGCGTCGCCCGCACGACTTGGCTCCCGTCCTCCTTCTCCAACTGGGACGGTCTCCCCGCCGGTCCTGGTGGACCGTGAGGAGGCCATTGTCGCGTTAGCGAGATGCTAAGCTAACAGCATGCAAGACGGTTTGCTAAATAATGAAAAAAAAAAACAGCTCTAACACACAGACAGTTGTACTCTAACATTGTTCTGACATAGTTTCACAAAATGATTTATGTAGAATATTTTGTTTACCGGCCAAAAGGACGACGTATTCTGAGCAGATCCTTCAGAGCAGGCTCAGAGAGAGGAGCTGCAGTCAGCTTCTCCGATGAGATAAATCCTTCACGTTTACTTTTTTTTTGATTAACTGAAACCTGCGCGCTGCCCAAACGTCTACCCGACTGGAACACCCACTGACACAACACGAAGTAACCATTGCAATTAATTAGAAATTAACACAAAAAAAAAACGTGAAAAATGAACATCCATTAGACCGCGCTGTCCCCTGTTCTGACTTTCAAAATGAGGGTCCACCCGGAAGTAAGACGGATGTGACGTCACATGGGAACTATGTATTGATTTTACTTGATTTTATCACTTGTTTTATTTTATTTATTTTTTAAGCAAGCCTAATCTGCATCCACATGATTTTATCTTTGATCTTAGTCGATATTATTATTGATTTTATTTGATTTTATCACTTGTTTTATTTTGATCTTTGCTTTGTTGCACTTTGTAGCACTTTGAGATTTTTATTAATGAAAAATGCATTATAAATGGAATTCATTATTATTATTATTATTATATCCGATACCAGCACTATTTAAGTTTTGGATATCGGATCCAGCCTGTCGATACTTTTCCAATCTTGCTTCAAAGAGCACTTCTGTTCAATCACATTCTGTGACTGCTTTAACAATGTGTGAGTTCAATCTAATGAAGACACTCTTAATCCTTACAAAAGGGAACCCACTACCTTTAACAGCACATAGGACAGGAGACTTGTATACCACACACATGTCCTCCTTACTCATGGTGCAACTGAAAAAACTAAAAAAGCGCTAAGCATGATGGGAAAGACAACACAGCCACTCTCCTTAACCACTAAGAGAGTGTATTTTGTTGTCTTTCCCATTATAACCAATAGTTATAACCAATAGTGTGTCCAGCTAAAGCTGAAAAAACTAAAAAAACACTAAGCATGATGGGAAAGACAACACACTCCCCTTAACCACAAACAGAGTGTATTTTGTCTTTCCCATGATGCTTAGCGTTTTTTGAATGATGGGAAAGACAACAAAATACACTCTCCAGAGCCATATATATAGAGAGTTCCGACACGCTTTGATCTCGCCGACAGGCGGTCAATCGTTCCAAACTACGGCTATGGAAACCTTGTGGAGCTGCGCCCTCTGGCGGCGACGGAGCGCTACTGCAGGCAGCTTCAGACTGTAACCAGAGCCATGGAACAAATCGCCCCCTCCATGACCCACGTGACATCCGCATTCCATTCTTACAATGGAACTCTATGGAAGTGTCGCAACTCTCACTTTATATGGCTCTGACACTCTCTTAGTGGTTAAGGGGAGTGGCTGAGTTGTCTTTCCCATCATGCTTAGGGCTTTTTTAGTTTTTTTCAGCTGCACCATGAGTAATGGTACAGTCACACCAAGCAGCGTTTTGAACCTCCAAAAAGCTCCTCACGCACGCAAGTGGACGCACTTGTGAATGCAGCGTGTTCAAACCTGAACGCCAGAAGCTGCTGGGTGTGTGGGAGGAGCTTACCGGTATACAGAGTCCTGCGCACAGAGTCCTGCTCACTCCGCCAGGCGAGGAGCTGTTTATTTCCGTCTCTGTCGAGCAGACTTGACTGGTCGTGAAGGAATTGTCGCGAACACACAGCTACAATGAGTTTCTCTTCCATAGTCCACGACCTCGCGGGTCTTTTCTTTTTTTTTCCGACAAACAATACGTCACATAGTGCGCGCGCACCCTCGTTTCCGCGTCACATAGGGACTCTCCCCCTGCCCCCTCTCTTCTCCCCCCGACTGTCCCTGATTGGTTGACACACCAACCAATGAGGTAGAGTTGAGCGGCGTTTGAAAGTTTGAACCGCGAAATCTTCAGCATGTTGAAGGCTCGGTTTGGAGGCGGAAGCCGGTTCACGTGCACGGAAAAACGCTTCCCAGCACGCTCAACACGCACGCGACCTGACGCCAGACGCCAGGAGGTGCCTGGAAGCGCGTCCACCATTGACTTTACATGTAAACTGGACGCTTTGGAGGTCAAAACGCTGCTTGGTGTGACTACACCATAAGGAGGACATGTGTGTGGTATAATTGCCTCCTGTCCTGTGTGCTGTTAAAGTCAGTGGGTTCCCTATTGTAAGGCTTCAGCGTGTATACATTGGGTTTATCCCACACAGTGTTAAAATGAATAGTTTGGGTACAAAAGTTTCATAATACAGAGTCACATACCTGAACAGTATTGGTATCGGTCGATACTCACTTATTAAGTATTGGATCGGAAGTGAGAAATGTGGATCGGTGCATCCCTAGTCTCCAGGTGTCAGAGTTCTGGAGACTCTTGGAGGTGTCTCCAGGTGTCAGAGTTCTGGAGACTCTTGGAGGCGTGTCCAGGTGTCAGAGTTCTGGAGACTCTTGGAGGCGTGTCCAGGTGTCAGAGTTCTGGAGACTCTTGGAGGCGTGTCCAGGTGTCAGAGTTCTGGAGACTCTTGGAGGCGTGTCCAGGTGTCAGAGTTCTGGAGACTCTTGGAGGCGTGTCCAGGTGTCAGAGTTCTGGAGACTCTTGGAGGCGTGTCCAGGTGTCAGAGTTCTGGAGACTCTTGGAGGCGTGTCCAGGTGTCAGAGTTCTGGAGACTCTTGGAGGCGTGTCCAGGTGTCAGAGTTCTGGAGACTCTTGGAGGCGTGTCCAGGTGTCAGAGTTCTGGAGACTCTTGGAGGCGTGTCCAGGTGTCAGAGTTCTGGAGACTCTTGGAGGCGTGTCCAGGTGTCAGAGTTCTGGAGACTCTTGGAGGCGTGTCCAGGTGTCAGAGTTCTGGAGACTCTTGGAGGCGTGTCCAGGTGTCAGAGTTCTGGAGACTCTTGGAGGCGTGTCCAGGTGTCAGAGTTCTGGAGACTCTTGGAGGCGTGTCCAGGTGTCAGAGTTCTGGAGACTCTTGGAGGCGTGTCCAGGTGTCAGAGTTCTGGAGACTCTTGGAGGCGTGTCCAGGTGTCAGAGTTCTGGAGACTCTTGGAGGTGTGTCCAGGTGTCAGAGTTCTGGGGCCTCATGTACAAAGACTTGCGTGGACTTCTTACTGAAACGTGACGTACGGTCAAATCCAGAAAACGGCGTACGCACAAAAAAATCCAGATGTATCAAACTGTGCGTACGCCGGAATCCACGCACATTGCTTTTGTACATCACAATCAACGTGGAATTGAGCGCACATGAGAGAGTGGCCGACTCCGCCTTTGACACGCCTCCATATAAATATGCAAATTCATTTAAATATGCCCTGCACCAGAGGAATGTCGTCTTGTCCCATCATGCATCACGTTCTTCAACTGCTAAAACAGCTAAAAATAAACAAAAAACAAGAATTTAAGCTGTGCAAAACTATTCAGTCTTTCTGTTTTTTATATTTTTTGCAGGTTATATTCTTAATCATGTGTGTTTGGTGTGAACAATAATGATTTTCACATCATGAACAGTTTCTCAGAATCACCTCTAAGTGTCGCCAATGGAACCAAAACCACAGAAACGAGCGTACGCCAGCCCTGGAGTTGGTGTGGGGCTGCGCACATTTCCACGTTCAGTTCTGTTTTGATACATACGGAGTTTTGCGTGGAAAATGGAGTACGCAAGGTTTTTGTGCGTACGCACCGTTGATACATGAGGCCCCTGGAGACTCTTGGAGGCGTGTCCAGGTGTCAGAGTTCTGGAGACTCTTGGAGGCGTGTCCAGGTGTCAGAGTTCTGATCAACAGTCCATCCCTGAGAAACAAGGTCAGACACATGACCTCCACCTCTCTGGTGACCTGATGTAAATAAATACTGAAGAAGTTCTTGTTTCAAAAATGACTCGTCAGCTGCTCATTCATCACAGAGGCTCCAGAATCTAGAGATTTAAAAACTAGACACTTTGATCTTTTAATTATTTTCTATGAAATGTGAGTTTTATTGTTTTTATTTTGTAAGAATCATCTGAGTGAGACTTTTCATCCTTCAGTGTAAAAGTTTTGGACCGGCCGGGCGCTCCTTTAGTCCAGCTTCTTTATTTATGTTTGTCCCGCCTGAACCCACCAGAACCAAAAAACTGCTGGGTCGTCGCCTGAAACCCTGTGAAGAAAAAACACTAAAACCTGAAGTCCAGCATCGAAACACAGCGAGTGCTGAAAAACTGCTGATGCTTACCGAAGAGGGCGAAACTCGAGCTACTCTGGCTAAAAGAAGTGGAACACAAGCTAAAAGACAGCAGCTAAAACACAGCAGCTAAAACACAGCAGCTAAAACAGAAGTTAAAAGATAGTAGCTAAAATACAGCAGCTAAAACACAGCAGCTAAAAAACAGTAGCTAAAACATTGCAGCTAAAACAGTAACTAAAACACAGCAGCTACAAGACAATAGCTACAAGACAGTAGCTAAAACACAGTAGCTAAAACACAGCAGAGCAGTAGCTAAAAGCTAAATATAGTAACAGTAAACAAATACTAAAAATGGCAGCATATTGGCTAAAAACAATAGTAGCCAAACAATAGCTAAAAGCTAGTAGTACAAGAGTAAGGAAAAACTAAAGGTAGTATACCAGTATTCAAAAGCTAAAAGAAACAAATGCTAAAAATGGCAGCATATTGGCTAAATATAATATAAATAACCAAAAATTAATAGAAGCAAAACAGTACCCAAAAGCTAAAAGTAGTATGAATAGGGAAAAGTTAAAAGTAGCAGAATAGTAGTCAAAAGCTTAAAGTGGTACAAGAACAAGTAAAAGCTAAAAGAAACAGAATGGTGGCTAAAAGTACGGTAGTCTTGGAGAAGTCAAACGCTAAACATAAAAGAGCAGTAGCTAAAAGCAGTATGAGTAGCCAAATGCTAGAATTGGCAGCATTTTGTCTAAAAATAATGAGTAGACAAAAAACAAAAGCAGCAGAACAACAGCTAAAAGTAACAAAAGGCTATAGCTAAAACTGGAAAGCATGCTGTTGGCTACTAGCTATAGGTAGCCGAAGAGTAGAAGCTAAAGGTAGCATAAAAAGATCAAAACAGTAGCTGTCGTAGATTTGAAAGAGTTAAAACGTTTCGAAAGAACTGATGAGATTTCAGTGATTTTTTGTCGTGAAATATTTTTAAACAAAGTTAATTATTTTAAAAAAGTTTGTTACAAAAATCTACCGGTAGACACTGCAGCTTGAATGAGCTAAACCTTTTGGTTTGTGAACAGCTAAAATATCACAGACAGCAGAAGTAATCATGACTCGGCGTCCATCCAGCAGCCCGTGGGTCAACCCCCGACCTGATCGGGTCAAACGCCGTTCAGAACCAGCGCCTGATCAACGATGGTCAGCTGCAGCTAAACGTCGGTGACGTTTCTGTTTTAAAGTCCACTAATCTTTTGATGTCGGGATGAACTGGCTGAGTGGACCTTACCGGACCTGACCCCCGATCATGAATGACTTGAGTCTGGACCGCAGGTGACACTAAGCCACCGCGCAGCTTACTGGATTGACTCCTGCAGCCGGGTTAGAGCGGACAGCGCGGTAAACAACCGGTCCTGAGCCGACAGGACGGCGCCGGTGGATCGCCCTCTGAGCTCAACCGGTTTGTAACGTAGAAGTTTTGATGAGGAGCTTTGAGTTTTTGAATTTGAGAGGCAGGTTTAGAGGTTGGACAGATTCACAGGTCCTGACCTCTTTAAGTGGATTGACCTCTCCAGCCACAGCAGACTGGACATCACAGATCCAAGAGAACCCGGGGCGTTCTGGAGCCAAACGCTTGTTGCTTTATTCACGCTGCTGCTCCGTGCAAGGCAGAAGCTTCATTTTAAAGAGCACGTTGTTCATTCAGAGGATCATGAAACCGTTTCCAGAACCACATTTCAGACAAACTTGTAGAAACCTCTTTTTCCTCCACACTTCAGCAGCTTCAGCGTGGAGTGGACACAGACGTCCACGTGTGCCGACAAAACGTCTGCACAAGTGGTTTTTATTTCTGAGCATCTCCTCTTCGTTGGTCTCATGATCAACAGGTCTGCAGCAGAATGTTTCTAAAACTGACTTGTTGGAGCAAATATCCAAGTCAAAGTGCAAATTGAACAAATGCTCAGCTGATCTTCCATCTCGTCTCTGCTGTGCACGCCATGAGCTGCACGTCCACTCTGCAGCAGCTCGCCAACAACAGCCTCAAACAAATATCATATTTTTAAATAAATTCCTAATCACTGTAAGTGTTACGTGTTGTCATCATCGTATGTTCCCAGACCACGGCAGAACTAGTTCCCTGCATTTAACCCATCACACCTGAGGTGCACCCAGGTGGAGCAGTGAGCAGCTCTGTAAGCTGCCCGGGGAGCAATTAGGGATTAGGTGTCCTGCTCAGAGACACCACGACATGTGGGAATGGCTGGGAATCGAACCTGGGACTTTGTGGTCCCATGTCTGCTGCCCCGCCTCTGCCTCATTCATACCACATGGAGAAAAATAGTAAAAAGAACAAAATTATAATCCCATCTGTAAAGTGTGTGTGTGTTAGCAAAATACCTTGGCAGCACAATGGATTAGTGGTTATCATTGCTGCCTCACAGCAAGAAGGTCCTGGGTTCAATCCCCCAGTTTGGACCTGGGGTCTTTCTGGGTGAAGTTTGTATTCTCCTCGTGCACGTGTGCACTCCAGTTCCCTCTCACAGTCCAACATCATGCATGCTAGGCTGCCTTCAGACCCAGGCCTCCTGTGAAAAAGAGATCAGTGATCTCAATAACAAACAAACAAACAAACAAACAAACAAACAAACAAACAACTCATGGCCCACTGGACACATTTCATTGAACCTCGTCTCTTTCATCACACACACCAGACCAGAGACGCCCCCTGGCTGCAGGGTGCTTCTGAACGGGGTCGAAGCCACCACTGATGCTCCTTTGTTTATGTTTATGTTTATTAAATTTGTTCATTTTTTTACAAAAGAAACACAATACAAGACAATCCCATTAATGATACGTACACAATGTAAAAAAATGAAAGGTAGCAGAAAGAAGAATAAATCTTATTATATCTGCCCCTTTTTTCAAACAATCAGATTAAACAATAATAATCTTTCACCAGCAGTACAAAATGACTAACTCTTTCTAATTTTCTAATACTAATACTAATACATAACTAATAATTGATACAATACACATTATGCTAATTCATATATATTTTTTCAACAAATTCCTTTTGATCATTTTCTTAAATGTAAACATTGACTTGGCATTTTTAACTACATTCTCCAAGCCATTCCATAATCTAATTCCCTGGATTGAGGTAGAACGTCCCTTCAAACTAGTTCTGAATTGTGGTTTTACAAACATCTCTGTCCCCTTAAGATTATAACAACTTTGTCTTTTAACAAAATGCATTTGGATATTTAAAGGTAATTCATTATTTTGAGCCCTATACATAATTGATAAAATATTATAATCAACCAAATCATGGAACTTCAATAATTTCAGTTGATAAAATAATGTACTGGATGGATGACGGTAATGTTTTCTAGTGATAATTCTTACAGCTCTTTTCTGTAATAGGCTTTGTGATTGTTTTACACGCTTTCCCCCAAACATCAATACAATAGATTAAGTGTGGAACAATGATTGTTATACAACAAATACAGAGCTTTATCATTCAATAAGTCTCTGACTTTGTATAGTACTGCTATCGATTTAGCTATTTTTATTCTTACAGAATTTATGTGTTGTTTCCATGTCAGTTTGTCATCAATAATAACAGGTAGTAACAGAGCCAAAACAGTTCACATGTCAACATGTGAACATGTGAGCTGACAGTTTAATAATCTGATTCAGTGATGACTTGTAATCTGTGAGATTAAACCACAAACAGATTAATTACAGAAGAAAGATCAGTGATGATGCACCGCAGCTTTGCTTTTATTATAACTAACTGCAAACTGAATTCACTCACTGTGTGTTGAAAACAAGAGAGGAAGACGTCGGTCCAACGCCTCATGCGTTGCGCTTCAAGTCAACACAGCTGAGTTCTGCTCCACGCCTCTTTTGGTTTTGTGAAGCTCAACTCTTTTCTGAAAGCTCACGTCCGTGTGGGATCTGGACGCTCCATCGGAGAGAATAATCTCTGAATGCACATCTGCCACTGGCTAATTGTTGGAGTCGAGAGGAGCGCCGCAGCTAATCGACTTTAGGTGTCATCCTAAAACATCTGGAACTACATGTGGATTGAACGTTGGAGATCTTTACAGCTCTTATGACATCAGAGAGCCCTTTGAACGCTTCACACTGAAAACATCTTTCAGCTTGAATATTTCCAAACCGTCTGACGTGAACGTGTCAAAACACTTCCTGTTTGTGTGCGAGTGCTCTTTTTTACTGTGCTTTTATGTCTGCCTGTGAAAATCAAATTCAAAGCAGCAGATATGAGAAATAAAAAGTGTTTTGATCGGTTCGCTCCCTAATGTGCTTTTAAGAAACGAGGAGCCGTGACGGTACGTCTGTCGATTTGTGAGGTTCACCCTGAAAAACAAAAAGCAAAGCAGGTGAAGAGCGATGAGAGGGAAACACGCGAGGAATCATCGCTGCCCTCCAGCTGTTTTCACTTCATCTGTGTGTTTGTCAGTAAGCAGGACAGGAAATATTTTCTTGACAGTCTTGGCTTGAGAACGTAGCAGAACCTTTGTTTCGTTACAAACGTCTTTTAAACTACGGTTTACAGAGACAGGATGTGTTTACAGATGAACCAACATTCATCATATGAACTCTGAAGATTCATTAAAAATATTAGGACAGACGTAAAACGAACAGTGACTGAAGCAGGATCTCCAACTCCTGAAGGTTATGAAGATCTGCACACATTCCATAAATCAAAATAACAAATGCACAATTTCTAAAATCCCTAAAAACCTCAAAAACATCAAATGTAGAGAGGAAACCTCCCGCAGTCTAATCGGAACTAATCAATTCTGATCACACAACTTCAGAATCGATACACACGCTAACACGCGTAGCGTCCATGTGTACTTCATCATTTACCATGCCGTGTGGTCACAAAGGCGTGAACCACTGTTTCAAAATGCTGCTTGGAAAGACCTTAGCCAGCTGCCTCAGATGGAAAAAACTAGTTTTATCAAATATAATGTGGACAACCAAGCCAAGAAAATTAGATCTGAGCAAAAATAT
>JBBPBX010030649.1:21220-35054 GCA_038048925.1 Garcialebias charrua
GAACGTAACTTGTAACTCAACACATCATAGAAATGTAGTGTAGTAGAAAGTACAGATACTTCATGTAAAATGTAGTGCAGTAAAATTACCTACATTTAATTCTACTTAAGTAAAGTACAGATACATGAAAAATGTACTTAAGTACAGTAACAAAGTATTTGTACTTAGTTACATCCCACCACTGTCAGGGTCCATCCTTACCAGTTGTCTGCACCACCTCAACAGTCTCCTCCAGATGTGGACGAGCAGCGGTTCTCCTCCGTCTCTCCTGGAGAACCGAACTTCTCACCTTATCTCTGAGAGAGTAAAGACAAAGGCATAAAGACTTTTCTTTTTAAGCAAGCCTATTCTGCCTCCACGTGATTTTATCTTTGATCTTACCTGATATCATTATTGATTTTACTTGATTTTATCACTTGTTTTATTTTATTTATTTTTTAAGCAAGCCTAATCTGCATCCACATGATTTTATCTTTGATCTTAGTCGATATTATTATTGATTTTATTTGATTTTATCACTTGTTTTATTTTGATCTTTGCTTTGTTACACTTTGTAGCACTTTGAGATTTTTATTAATGAAAAGTGCATTATAAATTGAATTAATTATTATTATTATTATTATAGAGTGCAGCTACCCTGCAGACGAAACTCTTATGGACCAATTGTATCTGCAATCTCGTAATTTAGGTCCCTACCGAGAGTTCATGACCGTACGAACGTTGGCCCGCTGGTAAATGGATCAGTGGTGGCGTTACTTACAAACAGGCTTTTATGATGTTTTAAATGAACTCACAAAATTGTGCCAAAACCTGAATCCAGTTTTACCCATTTTTTACTGTTCAATGAACGACATCCATTTCTGATATTTTTGATCATATCTTATCATTAGTTATTAAAAAACCAGGAGTCGTTCTTCTGCAGCTCAAGAGCTTTTAACTTTCTACACATAAAGCTGTAAAAGTTATTTTCCTGTGAGGCAAGAGGCTGGTCATTGTTTAAATCAAACCTTTTTATTTCAGTTCATTAGAAAACATATCCACTGATGCAATAAAAATAATTCCTAAACATGCCTTCATAGTTCCCTTATCAGTCAATACACTCAGTGCAACACATTGACTATGGGAATTGCGCCGCCGCGCGGTTCACCTGAAGTAATACATTCACACCTTTACGCCAGGTGGGCGTCAGCGTCACCACAGAGGCCCCGCCCTCTTGGTATAAAGACGCGTGCGCCCATCTAACTTTCTCTTTTTGCCCTTCACCTCGCTTACACCTGAACTTTGTGGGACTCTCTGTAACTACATCGCTCGACCGGAGGTGAGCTCGTTCCCTACACTGAGCGTACAGAGAAATTTCCTGCGTGTTGCTGGGTTAGTGAAAGCTAGCCAAGTGCCTTTTATTTGACCTCAAGGTTTTTTCTTCTCTCTTCGCAGCTGCTTCGCTCGACAGCGCTAACTGCGTCACATCGCTACCTAGCTAACGGAGTTAGCAGGCTAGCCAGCGAAAGTGACTCGACGAAGAGGACGTCTCCGGACCATATTAGCACAGCTAACGAGCTCGACTCTTCTCAGCTATGGCTCCAGAGAAGGGAAAGCGAAAACCCCAAAATTCTAAGAAGACCAGCAGGTCAGCGAGCCCCAGCTCCCGGGCCTGCTCCAGCGGCAGCGGCTACTCCCTTTTGGCGACGGACACCCACGAGGCCTGTCCCGTCTACCTGGGGATGTTGCATGCTAAGACAGCGCTGGAATCCCCTGAGTCCTGCCCTCACTGCAGCCAGATGCTTGAGGCTGTGAGGAAACGTCGAGTGGACATCGTGGTCAAGGCCATGAGTGGCTCTACGGCGGCGCGGGACCCAGACCTCACAGAGGCACTCACTCCCACACCGGAGCTCGAGGCCGTGGACCTGGAGGACAGCGGCCACGCTGACTGGGGAGACAGTATGGACATGGCGGCCCCCGTCGGGGACTCCACCGTCGAGTTTGACACGAGAAGCTTGTTACGAGCAGACGAGCTCTCGCTAACAGCCTCGGGTGAGATTTCAGACGACGAAGCTGAGAACGAGGACGAGGGGGAAGAAGAAGACTTCTCCCAGAACCTGACGACAGCTAAGCCAGAGACAGCTGTCTCAATCCCCGCTCTGTTCGACTTGTGTCGCAGAGAGGCGGACACGCTACGGATCAGCTGGCCAGAACCCCCACCTCGCCAACAGGTTAGGAGGTTGACGGAGAATTATTTCTTCACTAAACAGCAGTCGACCACGAGGCACAGGATACCGATTTTTCTGGATTTCCTGACGGAGCTCACTCGCACCTGGGCTGAACCCAGGGCTCCCATGCTTCTGCCACTCTCCCAGTTCTTCGACGTCGACGGCATGGAGGCAGCAGGAATTGCCAATGTCCCACAGATGGAGGACACGCTGGCGGCTCACTTGGACCCCAGGACGTTAGGCGCAAAGCCAACTCTGCCCAGCAAAGCCTGCCGCTCCTTCCAGCTCGAAAAATGTTACCGGGCTCAGGTCCTCGCGGCCCACGCCATGAACGCTTCGGCCATGATGCAGGCCTACTTGGCAGAGAAGCTGCAGGATCTCCAGCAAACAACGAACAAAAAGGCTGTGGCAGAGAACCTGGAGGAAGCCCATAAGGCGACTGACTTCGTCCTCCGGATGATAGGGACTACGGCCATCGCTCAGGGGAGATGCATGGCTGAAGTGGTCATCGTCCAGCGCCACCTGTGGCTGACTTTGATGGACCTGCCGGAGGGCCAACGATACCCCTTCCTCCACCACCCGATCGAATCGACGGGGCTCTTCGGAGGGGTTCTGGAGCATATCCAGAGCAGGCTGGAGCAAAGACGAAAACAGGCCGAAGCCCTGTGTGAGGGGATGCCGAGAAAAGCTTTCGCACCGCCCAGAGACACCAGTGGGAGCAGGGCCGTGCAGCCTCGACACCGCTCAGCCACACGCCGTCCCCCGCAAAAAAGACCAGCTTACGACGGGGACCAGCGGCAAAGACCCGTAGCAGGACCATCTCAGGCTGGTCAGTCCTGGACTAGGAACAGGTTCGTTCCTTGCCAAGTGGTTCCGCCGAGAACTTCCTCGACGAACCGGGACAGAAGGCAGTAGTTGGCCTGATGAAACGGGACCACTTCACAGTTTTACAGGTTTGTCCGCCCATGTGGTACAGGAACCAAGACTTTTAAACCCAGACTTTATGTGTGAAATGCAGCAAAAAGCTGGTGACATTTGTGTGTGCACAAAACAAAATGTTTCTGCTATGTGTGTAAATAAGACGCTTTGTTCTTTAAAACAGGAAAATAAAGTACAAAAAGCACAAACTGTCCTGATTCTTGACTCAAAAACAAACAAACAAAAAAACATAGCACCATTTTTATGAAAACATTCACGATGAAGGGAGAGGCCAATCACCCCTCCTCCCTCGTGAAACACAAGGTGTCAGGTCAAAAGACAATGAGCCTCAGCGGGGCGTCTGGAGTCTGTCTGGAGCAGGCAGACTTCCTGGCGACCGCTGGTAGACAGGGCAGCTCGTCCGGGGCCAAGCGGGGGGGCAACTGCTCCCCCTCCCACACCCACGACACACAGACAACCCAGAATACACATGTCCCACAGGCTCAGTGCACATGCTCAGGCCTGGGGGGCGTGTCATCCAAACACGTGGGTCATGTCAACAGTCTGTCAAGGCCTCCGGTTGCAGTTCCACAAGAGGCCACCCCCGTTCACAGGGGTGCTGCTGTCAAACATAAACCCAGACCGTGCACATGTCTTAAGAGAGGAAATATCAACAATGTTGCAGAAAGGAGTGATAAATATTGTCCAAACACACAATATACACACGGGTCACTACAGCAAGTATTTCCTTGTGCCCAAACGAGACCAGAGCTTGAGACCTATTCTGGATCTCAGAGCACTAAACAGAAGAATAAAAACTTACAAATTCAGAATGCTCACACTGAGACAGGTGATCCAGTCTGTGAGACCGGGAAATTACACCTGCACAGTGGATTTGAAAGATGCATTTTTCCACGTGAGCATTTGGAAGAGACACAGAAAATATCTCCGCTTTACTTTCGAAGAAAAAGCTTACGAATTTCTGGCTCTACCTTTCGGACTGAAAATTGCACCACGAACATTTACAAAATGTCTGGACGTAGCCTTGACCCCACTCAGGGGCAAGGGGTCAGAATTATTAATTATCTGGATGATCTGTTGATCCTTGCCGAGGACAGAGCACAAGCCCAGTTGCACTCACAGATGGTGATGGCTCACCTCGAGGCTCTGGGCTTAGTCACAAACCTGCAGAAAAGCAATCTGATACGATCACAGATTACCGTATTTCTGGGTGTACAGGTCAACACCATTCTGTACAGAGCATGGCTCTCAGAGGCTCGGATCTCATCCATCCGCCTCTGCCTGGCACACTTTCAGCTGGGTCAGAGAGTGTCTCTCAAACTGTGCCAGCGTCTACTGGGTCTTCTGGCAGCAACCATTGCCTGCGTGCCTCAGGTCTTATTAAAAATGTGCGCTCTGCAGATATGGCTAAACAAACAAATGCATCCTGCCTCCCTCAGGTGGGCAGGGAATATACTGATCAGCCCAGAGTGCGTGACAGCCCTGGAACCCTGGAGGGCTCCTTCAGTGTTCGTGACAGGTGTCCCACTGGGATGAGTACTGTCTCGTGTGGTGATCACCACAGATGCTTCAAAGAGAGGTTAGGGAGCGTTTTGCAGAAACCAGTACGTCCAAGGGCTCAGGAAACAACAGGAGTCAAGGCTCTACATCAACTTCCTGGAACTGAAAGCTGTTTTTCTGTCCATGAAGCACTTTTACAAGAAGGTGCTGATTACAAAATAACACGTGTTGATAAAATCAGACAATCGGACGACAGTGTCTTTTATCAACAGAGAAAGGGGGCCAATGTCCTGACCCCTCCTCAGCCTGACACAAGCTGCTCACGTCGTGCAGCCCTCAAATATTGTCACTGAGAACAATACACATCCCGGGCGAGCTAAACCACGGGGCAGACACCCTCTCCAGAGGGCCACTGCTAGCCTCAGAGTGGAGGCTCAACCCGCGTATCGTGGACCAGATCTGGGCACGATACGGGCGGGCATCCGTCGATCTGTTCGCCTGCAAAATCAACACACACTGTGTCCTGTACTTCTCATTAAAGGAAACAGACGCACCGCTGGGAACAGACACTCTGGTACACAGCTGGCCAGCATTGGTGCTATATCACGTGTTCCCCTAGTTCCTCTGATTCAGGCGACGCTGGAACGTGTACGCATGGGAGCTCTTTTCCTGATACTCATAGCCTCCAGATGGCCACAGAAACCGTGGTTCCCAGAAATGATCTCACTGTTGTCAGGGACACCATGGCATCTGCCCCCCACAGGGACCTGCTGACTCAGGCCCACGGGCAGCTCCTTCACCCACGTCCAGAACTATGGCAACTCTCAGCCTGGCCACTGAGAGGAACCGGCTGATGGCCTCCGGCCTCCCTGGTAACGTCATAAATACAATACAGGGAGCAAGAGCCCAGTCAACCCAGACTCTCTACGCTTGCAAATGGCATGTTTTTGAGGCCTGGTATCTAGAAAGGAATATTATCTCATATTTCTGTGACCTGGTCCAGCTCCTCAATATTTTACAAGACCTGCTAGAAAAAGGCTGCTCCTTTTCCACTATTAAGGTGTTTTCATCAGCCATCTCGGTGTGCCATGAGGGCTGGGGAGGTAAATCACCTGACGTGCACCCTCTCATGATATGTTTCATGAAGGGCGTACCGAGGAAAAGACCTCCCAGTAGGACCCTGGCCCCAGACTGGGACCTACAGTTAGTCCTGGATGCTTAGTGTAGACCTCCATTTGAGCAACTCAGTAGCATTAAGATAGACTTGATATCTTATAAAACTGCTTAGCTCTTAGCTCTTTGCTCAGCTAAATGTGTGGGTGACCTCCACGCTTTATCTGTGCACCCAATGTGCATCAGGTTTTCCCCAGAAGGGTCAAAGGTCACCCTGTGTCCTAACCCCACATACGTCCCAAAGGTTCCACCTCTAAATCCCAGAAGTCTGGACTTTGAGCTCTCAGCGTTTCCTCCCCATCCTGTTCTCACTGAGGAACAGAGGAGGTTGAATGCACTCTGCCCTGTCAGGGCCCTGAGTGTTTACATCAACAGAACTGTCAGTTGGAGGAAAACAAACCAACTGTTTGTATGTTTTGCCAATCCTGCTGCTGGCAGAGCCCATTCAAAGTTGCGCCTCTCACACTGGCTGACTGAGGCCATAAAAAGGGTGTACAACAGCAAAGGTCAACAGGTGCCCTCTGAGGTAAACGCCCATTCCACTCGAGGCCTAGCTGCCTCATGGGCTCTGTTTAAGTGTGTACCAGTGGCAGACATCTGTGCTGCTACCAACTGGAGTAGCACTTTGAGATTTTCATTAATGAAAAGTGTGTTATAAATTGAATTCATTATTATTATTATTATTATTATGGAGTTCTACAAACACGTTTACAAAACACTACAGTTTGGATGTCACTGCATGTGACGTCACTCAGGCTGTACTCTCTAACACACAGTAGAGATCAGCCAAAACGCCTAAAGTATAAAGGCAGAAGTTCTCACAAGCATGCATTTTTCCAGAGCATTTTCAAGGGTGTGAATGAATTACGTTCCCATAATCAATGTGTTGCCCTGAATGTACTGACTGATAAGGGAACTGAAAGTTATGCACCATAACTCATGTTCCCTGAAGGAAGGGAACGAGGTGCAACACATGTTTGCCCTTTCAATGCCCAAGCTCGGTAAAGTGCACTTGGAGAAAGTTAGATGGGCGCATGCGTCTTTATATCAAGAGGGCGGGGCCTCTGTGGTGACGCTGACACCCAGCTTCCGTAAAGGCGTGAATGTATTACTTCAGGTGAACTGCGCGGCGGCGCAATTCCCATAGTCAATGTGTTGCACCTCGTTCCCTTCCTTCAGGGAACATGAGTTATGGTGCATAACGTTCAGATCGCCCTTTTGTGGGCTGGTTCGTCACCGCTGCGCTGGGTCAGTCACTTTAAACCAGGCGGTGAAAAACAAACCAGACATTTTGTAGAAGGTGAACTTTGCTGTTAACCTGCTTTAAGACAAAGAAAACAGTCGGAGGCTGATTCGCTTTTAACTCCAGCTCTGACAGGCCGCCAGGCAATTTACTGAAATTAGGCCAATTCACAGTAATGCCACTTTCATTTTTCCACCAATTTTCAGAATGTTTCAAAAAGCACAAGTTGTGCCCTCTGAGATCTTTTCCAGTTTTGGGTTAAAAATGAGGTTTTAGACCAAAAGAAATTCCACAGATCAACGTGTGCGACATTAAAGACCGTGTAAAGTGAATTTCAACATTTTCTTAAATAAACATTATAAATGTGATAATTGTAATGTTGTAAATGAGTAAAAAGTCTCAAAATTGTAGCTCAATTAATTTTGAAGTTATACATGAAACTGTGTATAAAGACATGTGTGTTTCAGGATTTTTTAGGCGTGTTTTAAACGGGACCGCGTTTCGTCACGCGGTCCTCATTAGTATAGCCCTACCCCCTGCTGCTCTAGTGATATAAATTGTTCTTCGCATGGGTGGAGCCGTTCACTCGCGACTCGCAGATAGCATCAGATAGCAATAGCATAGATATTTTGTTCATTGTTAGCTAGCTAATCAATTATGCCTCGTTCCTGCATCTTCCCAGGATGTTTTAATGGTCAGGGCACCTGCTACTGACCGTCTCCCTCCTCAGCCTCCGGACACCGCCGCCGCCTTTCCTGTTTCTTTTCTTTCTTTCTTTTTTTTATTGCTAAGCCTGTGCCCTACAAGTTCACAAGCTCCTTTTTTGCTAAGAAAATGCGACAGGTCCATTGCATACTTAGTTATCAACGTGATTACTCTTTATCTTAATCACCAACACAGCCCCCGCATGCGATGTGTCGGGTCGGACCGGGTGCAGCCGCGCGAGTCCGCTCATCTTCTAAACACATAACAGCGGAGTTATGAATTATAGTTGCGTCCTCAACTTTAAAAATAAAACCAGAGTTGTTTGTGCACTAAAAACAGCGTAACTCTTGGAAAAAGGAGCAAACAGAGCAGGTTTACTGATGAACCTGTCTTCCTCCTCCACACAGTTCAGCTCTGAGCGAGAGAGTCCTCCTACTTGCTCTCTGAGCTGCAGAACTGCGCTGAAACCACGCCCACGTGCTGACACGCCCCCACAGTTCCAGACTAAGGGAAAATCATGTTTTTTCATGATTTTTGACACTTAATTTTATAAGGAAAACAATGTTTTTAATCAGTCAGATTTATATGGGTGATTAATAACACATATTTATGCCATGTGATAAACTAAAAACACAAATCTAATTTCACTTTACACGGTCTTTAAATATGAACGTTCAGGGCTTCTTTTCCATCTCTTAAAGGTGGTGTGACATGATTTTGGAACTAAGCATAAAGTGGCACAACATATATATGTTGTATCATTCAACTATGTTAGTTTTTACAAGCAAAATGATAAATCAATGACATTTTGTTTCAAAAGTGATTTTAAAATTGGCGCCGTGTTTCATCACGGGACATCCAGGTACTGTACTTACGCATGAGACGTCGTGACGTAGAGACAAGGAGTTCAGTCTGCAGGCTGCTATTAGCACGCAGTGTCATCGTGTTCAAGATCGCCTTTTTTTTTTGTATAACTTGAAAAATGCCAGTACGTTGTGTCGCATTTGGGTGTTCTAACATCGCCAGCTCTGTAGACAACTACGATCGGGTTCCAGCACTTCATCCTCGGAACCTTGCTCATCTGACATGTCGGACTCCCCCTCGCACCCTGAACGGTAAGATTCAAATAAATATGGCTGCAGACCAAAAGTAGAACCAGCTGTTTCTTGTTCATCACTCAAACTAACTTCGGCTTTCCAAACTGAAGACAAATCGCTCAAATCTTCACTTAAATTGCTTAAAGGTGGGGTATGTAACATTGTAATGTAGTCTGTAACTTTTCAAACAATATATTTTTAACATATTTCTTCACTCTGTCACTATCTATTGACAGACTGATTTTAGACAAAGTAATCTCTGAAAAAAACTATAGTCCCCTTGCTTCTCTATCAGCATTTATAAAAACACTGAAAACACAGAGTGACCCGGACACTGACCAGCCAATAAAAACAGAGTTGTTTGTCACGCCCCAACCCACGCCCCCACCTGTCCCAGCCGCAGCTCGTTCTCATTCAAAGGATTGCAAAGCGATGCAGGACTGTTTTTTATGTGACACAAAATGTATTAAATATCCCTTCTTTATCCCAGAGCTGGACTTTTATTTAGTTTTTTTGCCAAAAGTCAAGTGATCGCTTCATCCTTCACTGACGAGGAAATGGATTTGTCACGACTCACGAGCGAATTAAAACATGTCCAACGTTGCTTCGTGAACCTCTGCTGATGTCTTCTGGTTTTTGTGTTGTTGGATGAGTGATTCATGGTTTTATTATATTTTTAAACAGTTATATTATCATATAAACACAGAACTTCGGAGCGCAGAGACAGGAGGAGGTGGAGCATTCCAGACATTCCAGACCAGCGCTGACAGACATGAGGAAGTCACGAGCGAATTAAATCATGTCCAAACGTTGCTTCGTGAACCTCTGATGATTTCTGCTGGATTTTGTGTTGTAGGACTAGCGCTCCATGGTTTTATTTTATTTTATTAGAAGGTTTTATTACCATAAACACAGAATATCGCAGCGGCTCTGAGCAGACAGCAGCAGGGGGCGGAGCAGATCCCAAGTTCAGCGGAGCACGGACTGAGCCATATATGGCTCTGAGGGGAGGGAGCAGAATGCTTTTCTGCGCTGAAAATATTTCTAAGTCCCAGAGTGTTCAAATATCGCAGACCCTACCTTTAATTCCCCAGTTTTTATATTCTCTGCCATTGCGTCATAAAAATGCATCGGCGTCTGACTGCGATGCACTGCAGAGTTACGTCATTAAAACAATTTTATTTAAAAATATTTTTATATATTAATTATTCTGTGTACAAACAATCAAAGCTGAGTAGCTCCTCTTTCTAAAATGTCTATGTTTTAGCATCGTGTCACACCACCTTTAATGTTGGCTGATCACATTATCTCTAAATATTAAATGTTAATTATCGTTATCAAACAGAATTTGTGTATTGAATCTTACATCAGAGACAGTTCTTTAAACTCAGATGCAGGTGTGCTTCTTGGTGGAAAATCTAAACAATTATATATATTATTTTTGTTAAGGCGTATTATTTATTTTTTTTGAGTGCAGCAGAATTCATTTATTATAATTTTTCATTTGGTCATAAAGTTCACCATCTGTGGTGTTTATGTGTGGTCAGGTCCTGTCCATAAAGTGCTTGAATTAACATGTAAAAGGCTTCTTTTGCTCACCTACGAGCACATTTCTAAGATGACAGACAGCGGTGACTTGAGCCTGATTTAGAATTAACATTTGAATTAAATCCTTTAAGACTTTAGGAACCATAGAGTTAGTTCATCTGAATGTGAGACAGAAAATAGTTAATTCTTTTCCTTTTCTACATATCGGTGAGTTGACTGTGAGCATTTCTCTCTGCTGCTGTATGTTTCCATGCTTAAATACATTTGATGTTTGACGTAACGGTAGTTTTCTGTTTTCTCTGTACCTACGGTTTAGCTGGACATGCAGCATGTGACACGGAGAGATGTTTGTGCAGCAGAAAAAAATAAATAATTAAAAATAATGGACATTAGACAAGTAGCGCTTGAGGGACTGCATACAGTATTGAGTTAAAGCTCTTTTGGTCAATACAGTATTTGAAAACATCTTCATGCTCAATCTCAAATCAAACCACTGACAAAAATGTCCAAACCACTGTCCCTCCTCTGGACATGTCCAAACCATCTCAGTGTGTCCTCCCTAACTTTATCTCCCAGTTGTTCAACATGTGCTGTACCTCTGACGATCTCATTCCTGATCTTCTCCATCCTTGTCACTCCTAAGGAGAACCTCAACATCTTCATTTCTACCACTTCCAGTTCTGTCTCCTGTCTTTTTGTCCATGTCTCTGTCTCCTGTCTTTTTGTCCATGTCTCTGTCTCCTGTCTTTTTGTCCATGTCTCTGTCTCCTGTCTTTTTGTCCATGTCTCTGTCTCCTGTCTTTTTGTCCATGTCTCTGTCTCCAGACCATACAACATAGCTGGTCTCACCACTGTCTTGTAAACTTTTCCTTTGACCTTTGCTGACACCTTTTTGTCACAAATCACTCCTGAAACTTTTCTCCATCCACTCCATCCTGCCTTGACTCTCTTTTTCACCTCTTTACCACACTCCACATTTTCTTGGACAGTGGACCCCAAGTACTTGAAGTCCTGCACCATTGTGACCTCTGCTCCTTGTAGCCTCACTGTTCCACCTCCTCCCTCTCATTCACACACATGTACTCTGTCTTTCTACGGCTGACTTTCATTGCTATTGTGACGATGCTTGATATTGGACACACGACAGCATGTCAAAATACTGTTTCTCCAATGTTTATTTGTTCTTCTGTAGAAGACAATAAAACAAACATGTCATTTGTCTTCTGTTTACTGCACTTCTGGCTCCTCCACAGTGCTTCTGCAGCAAAGTGAGGGAACGAAACATGGGAGGAGCCAAGTGCACACATCATTTTCTCCTTGATACATTTCAAAATAAAATACCTCAATAAAATAAAATTCACATACATGAATACAGTGGAGTAACTGATTATTTTAGAGTATATTTTTAACTCCGTTACACCCACCCCCACTGAATTTTATTGAAATTGAGCCACAGCTACATAAGAAGATCACACCAGATCTCATCAGACGAAACTCTAAAGGGTCTATTACCAAGAAAACCAACTGACAAGAGTATCCACATAGGATGCAGTGGACTGAGAGCAGTGCTTATCCCTCAATCCAACCACTGGAAACAGGGTGCCCATATACACCCCACCCCCAAGACCCCAGATATTATGTAGTATTGCTCAAGGCAAAAAGAACAAAAAAAAACATAAACAAAGCAAAGCAAGTCTGACATTAAGGTCAGTGACAAATGCAGGCTACAAAAAGTAAACTTCAGTTAGTGAACATCTGGAAAACGGACTTGCAAACAGATCTAACATCAAAAGCATCTTGAACCATAGCTTGTTTAGACATTGTCTGTATTAACCTATTCACAGGTTTAACCAGACAGCCAAATCTTGTTCTGATTTGAGAGGGGTCACCAACAGAACCAACGTGGGTTTGTGAGGTTTGGCCAACATCATCACAGTGATGTACATTGGTCAGATCATTCAGAACAGGGTCTGACTGTAATACCTCACTAAAACAGTCAACAACATCAGTCACATTTTTAGGTTAGCTGGAAACGGATTGTTCACCATATTGGGCCACAGGTAACACAATGGAGGAAGGATGGTTAAATGTCACACTTGCTATTTCAGAATTATTCCCTTGTGAGATGCTTGGCTCAGTCAGCTGTGTGACCCACTCCACTGTTCTCCTGTCAGAGTCCACATGATCAGCATCAATCACAGAACCATCATCCACACTTCCAACAACAGGTAAGATATTCTTGCTTTCAGTAGTGGGGTCCACATCCAAGTCAGCTTCATCTGCAGTCCCACCCAAGGATTCATCTACAGATCTGTCATCCAGCATAGAGGACTGTGCAGTGCTAGCACAGGAAACATGGTCAAGTGAGTCATGAACATCCACCACAGGAAGAAAGTTGGCCAACATCAGCAAGTTTCTGTGGATCACCCTCGTCTGACCAGACACAGTGTCACAGATTTTGTATGTGTGGGTCTCTGGATTCATATCTAACACAGTGTAGATTGTGGATTCCCACCTGTCAGCTAGCTTCTTTTTGCCTCTCTCTCTTTTGTTCGCCACTAGCACTCTGTCACCAATATCAATATGGGATCCTTTTGTTTTCCTGTTGTAGATTTGAGCATGTCGATCCATCTCTTTAGTTGCATGAGTCTGAGCAATGTCCATGGCTTCCTTCAAGTCATTGGAGAGAGATGCCACATACTTGTCATAACTTGTCACATCAGAGTCATGAAGAACAGAACGAAAAAGAACATCAATTGGCAGACGTGGTGTGCGGCCGAACATCAAATAAAATGGAGGATAACCTGTTGTTTCATGAGTTGAACAGTTGTACATGAACGTGAGAGTCTGTAGGCGACGAGGCCAGTCTGCTTTGGCTTCAGGGGGCAAAGCACGGATCATACCACCCAATGTTCGATTAAAACGCTCCACACTCCCATTTCCCATCGGGTGATAAGGTGTTGTGTGCGATTTCTTTACACCAGAGACCCTGAGGAGTTCACTAATCAGTTGGCTTTCAAAGTTAGCACCCTGATCACTGTGGATCCGTTCAGGGAAGCCAAAAACACAGAAGTATCTGTCCCAGAGAAGTCTAGCCACCTGCTTAGCAGACTGATCTTTACAAGGAAATGCCTGTGCTAGTCTTGTGAAGTGGTCTGTGATAACCAGCACATCAACTGACTTGTTCTTTGAGTTCTCAGCAGACCAAAAGTCAATACAGACTAGCTCTAGCGATTTGGATGATTTTATGCTAACTAGAGGTGCTCTCCCTTCTGGTTCAACTGTCTTACTGACAAGGCTTCTTTGACAACTGCGCACGTAGTCTCTAACATCTCTCTCAAGGTTTAGCCAGAAAAACCTTTGCCTGGTCAAGCTGAGGCTCCTGAACTGCCCTGGTGACCAGCATCATCATGGATCCCCTT
>JBBPBX010030650.1:21972-35051 GCA_038048925.1 Garcialebias charrua
TGATTTACAGATCCACACAGATGAAACTGGAGCAGCTAGCCTGCCAATCAAAGCATTTATAAATAGCCACACACATGCGCACACATACACACACACACACACATGCACAAACACACACACACTACAGCTCATTAAATCATGGTATGCAGACAGTCCATCTACAACGAGCCAAAAACATCCCTCATCTCAGTTTCATGGATTCTGTTCAGAGCTGGTTTTGTTGTGTGGCAGAGCGCTGGGAATTAAAAAAACCCACCGTTTCACAGGTTGTCGTATTTTTCGCCATGTAAGTTGCACCTTTTTGCATAAATTTGCAGGTCCTGCGACTTATACACCGAAGCGATTAATATACGATTTTTTTCCCCATATTTATAACTCAATTTTTGGCTGAGATCTGATGATTTCATTCATTCAGACATGAAAAATATTAAACATTACCATTTTCAGCCACTAGAGGCCCCTCGGCTAATATGGCAAGCTAAAGGCTCACCCATAGCTCTGCGTACGGCCGTACGCAGCTGTACGCACGTACTACGCAGAGGCACAAGTGTATCCCCGCAGGGCATGTACGCGCAAAGCTCAAATTTTACGGCCGCGTGCGCAAACGCTTTGTCGCACAATAAACTGCCCGGCGCCGGACTGTTTTGTATGCGACACAAATACAGGTGGTCCCCGACTTACGAGCGCATCGACATACAAGGTTCCGGACTTACGAGATGACTAACGAACAGTAAAGTTGTACAGATAATACAGAAAATACAGCACTGGTATTATTTTTAGATGAAAGTGTGTTAGCTAACGGTTTGTAAACAAGTTTCTGAGTATGTTTATCAACTAGTATGTACGTTTGTGTTGAAAAACGAGTGTTCGTAGTAGCGCTAGCATAAATTTTCCGACTTACGACCGAAAATCTGGACTTACGAGCGACATGTGTTTCGTGTTCCGACATACGAATTTTCGTCTTACGAGCGACTCGTAGGAACGGAACTCGCTCGTAAGTCGGGGACCACCTGTATATTAAATTCCCCTTCATCCTTGATCTGGCCTTTTCTTTTGTTTTTGTTTTTTGCCGAAAGGCAAGTGATCGCTTCCTCCTCCGTTGACTCCAAGACTGAAATGATGAGAAATGAATGAATTTGTCACGAGCAAATTAAACTCGGGTCCAGCGTTGCTGCGGGAGGTTCTGGAGATTTCCTGGTGTGCTGGTCTGATGTGTGGGCTGCAGGACCAGCGCTCCTTGTTATTTTTATTTTTTTTAAGAACTTTTTATTAACATATATTAACATATAAACACAGAACACCACTGCGGCTGGAGCTGCCAGCTTGCACCTTTTTTCCCCCCAGACCAGTCAATCAATTCAGTAGGCGTGTCAGCAAATGACCAATCAGCGACCTCAATTTGTCCCGAAGGTAAACGCTCTGCGCTGCAGCTGCTCAAATGACGTCAAGAATTTGGTGCGAAAACACAAGAATGTACGCGAGAACGAACGCTGAGCAGTGGGGGTGAACTGTCTGCGTACAGCACGTGCGTACGGCCCTACGCAGAGCTATGGGTGAGCCTCAAGTGTCTCATTAATAGGTAAAAGGGCTATTAATGAGACACTTGGCTTGCCATACAAGCCACCTTCATCTCGCTCCAGAACTGGAGCAAACGTCAAATCAGCTGCATTTTGTTGCGCCGCCCAGTCGAAATGCAGCTGATTTGACCATTAAAGTGCATTTATTAAGGAAAATGTCAACTGAGACACACCTTTGCTATAATGTCGATCAAACAAATAATTGTTTTAAAGTGTTAATCTTGTTAAATTCTTGTTAATGTTCTCCCGTGCACACTCCCGCGGCCACCATTTGGCAGGCAATCGATTTTTGGCACAACACCAGCCCACGTTTCTGGATTGTCAGAGGTGACGCATAATACAGGTAGTCCCGGACTTACGAGCGAGTTCCGTACTTATGAGTTGCTCGTAAACCGGAAATTCGTACGTCGGAACACGAAGCACATGTTCTCGTAAGTCCGGATTTTCGCTCGTAAGTTGGAACGGTTTTGCTAGCGCGACTACAAACACTCGTTTTTCATCGAAAAACTGCTTATGAGTGCATAAAAATGATCGGAAACGTGTGTCCACATGTTTAGCTAACGAACTGTGGTGAAAAAACACAGAAAAACTTGGTATTTTTTGCGTTTTTTCCAAAAATTCGCCAGCTCGTAAGTCCGGAACCTCGTATGTAAGAGCGCTCGTAAGTCGGGGACTACCTGTAGATGAAACCTATACGGCAAAGCAACTTACAGTATTTATGTTTTTTCCACTTTATTAGACATTTTAACAACATACGTATATGTACTGTACTGTACAGTAGCTCCGTACAGCAACATTTTATATGGGTACTAACCGGCCTGGGTCCGGTTCTGATCAGCTGATGCAGCCCTTGAGCATAAGAACACTTTGAGAAAGAGCTGGACCTTTGGAGAGCCAGCACAAAAACCACACAATGGTCCTGATAAGAGTCCAAATCAAGATGAAAAATGTCCCAGTGAGTTCCAGAGAAAACACAGGACCTCCAAGCAACGCCACCCCACTTGAGAGGCCTCATGGGCCAGTAAGCAGAACTCAGATTGATTGATAAGGCTGGACGTCTGGTTCTGGTCCACTTCCCGGTCAAAACCGTTTGGCTCTCTACATTCCCTGAAATCACTATGAAGGACTGAACTTTTTCGGATTGGATCAAACCTTTCCCTCCATTTCAGCAAAAAGCGACGACCTGAAGTGCTGTTGGGGTTTCTGGGTAATGCAGTCCTTTTGACTGGTTATACAGTGTGGGCTTATTGAGAGAATACTACAAAATGGCGGCGCCTGTCCGAAGTATGTTTTTTTGTCAATTTTACTGTATCCTACTGTCCCAGTCACGTGAGTAATATTAAAGTTGACAATCGTGTGTCGTGGACAATCTTATATTTTATTTATTTTGTCATATAAATTCTTACTTAGAAAAATCGCAAAAGAGCGAGCCCGAAAAAGTCAAACCGCGAAGTAGCGAGGGACTACTGTAGTTTATTTTTCTTATTTTTAATGAATACTCTTTGCTCACTTGTTTTTCCCCTCCAAGCTTGAAAATTAGTAACAGTATAACTGTTTTTATTTAACAACCCTCTATATAACTAATTATTGGATATAAAAAGGAATGAAAATGCACATAAATACTTTACACTGCATATTTTCTGGAAATAAAATGTAACTACTGAACTACCGTAATTGTGTAGAGTGAACATGTAGCCAAGCTTAAAGGATGGCTGACATGATTTTTGAACTTTGCATAAATTGGCACAACATATATATCTTTTATCAGTCAACTATGTTCGTTGTTGCAAACAAAATGATAATTTTATGAAAATTTGTTTAAAAAGTGAGTTGAAAATTTGTTTAAAAAGTGAGTTTAAAATTTGTTTAAAAAGTGAGTTGAAAATGTGTTTAAAAAGTGAGTTTAAAATTTGCGCTGTGTTTCTTCACGGTACATCCGGGTACTTCCGCTTGCTAATTTTGTGAAGTCAGGGCAGGAATGTCTCCTAGAACGCCCCTTTTGCATAACAATAGCGCACATTATAGAATCCGATGAATTTAGCAATCTAAGTTTAGATTTGAGCGATTTGTCTTCAGTTTGGGAAGCAGAAGTTAGTTCAGGGGGTTGAACAAGAAACAGCAGGTTCTGCCTTATTCAGGTGGAGCGAGGGGGGCTCTCGGGTGGAGCGAGGGGGGCTCCGAGGGGAACAGCTTTGTTTGTTTTGTACGGTGGCCGAGGGTTGCAAACGCGCAGCAAAAACAGAACAGCACGCTGCAAAAAGAAAACAGCGTTCCAAAAGTTGAAACACGCATCAAAATGAAAACAACAGCGTTCCAAAAGTTGAAACACGCATCAAAATGAAAACAACAGCGTTCCAAAAGTTGAAACACGCATCAAAATGAAAACAACAGCGTTCCAAAAGTTGAAACACGCATCAAAATGAAAACAACAGCGTTCCAAAAGTTGAAACACGCATCAAAATGAAAACAACAGCGTTCCAAAAGTTGAAACACGCATCAAAATGAAAACAACAGCGTTCCAAAAGTTGAAACACGCATCAAAATGAAAACAGCGCTCCAACAGATGAGGCGCACTGCAAAAGATAAGTCGCGCTCCCAAAAGGGACGACCTGCAAATACAGAACGAGCTGCAAATAGAAAAGCCACAACGGAAGTGCTCCAGACCACTAGGGGCAGTCGAACAAAGAACAAATCATAAAGCATATTATACTTTTCGGAATGGCACTAGTTGTGTATTTTAACTCCCACAGTCCAAAAAAAACATGCATGTTAGGCTGATTGGTAACTCTAAAATTGACCCTGGATGTGAGTGAAACAGGTCCCTCTTGTAAATGAGTCCCCGTGGCTCAATGAGGCTAGCATGTGTAAATAAAGGTTGAATGAATGAATGAAAAAAAAGAATATTTTACACTACATCGGAACTGTCACGTTGTATCTGTTTTAATAGTGTGCGGAGGAGGATCAATACATGGATGCCAAGTTGGGTCAATGGTTAAAGAGATCGCCTTGAATGCGGGAGACCCTGGTTCAATTCCCAGTCTCGGAAATGTTGTGGTAATAATTTCTTTTTTTTTTTTAAGCCTTTTGTTTTGGATAGATCGGGTGAAATAGATAAATACATCTACATGTTTATTCTTTGTTGTTGCTTGGTTCGATCTATCCAAAACAAAAGGCTTAAAAAAAAAAGTAATAACAGAAAATTTCCGAGACTGGGAATTGAACCAGGGTCTCCCACATTCAAGGCAATCTCTTTAACCATTGACCCAACTTGGGATCCATGCTTTGATTCTCCTCCGCACACTATTAAAACAAATACAACGTGACAGTTCCGATGTAGTGTAAAATATTCTTAAAATAAATAAGTTAAAATACACAAATAACTAGTGCCATTCTGAAAACTATAATATGATTTATGATTTGTTCTTTGTTCGACTGCCCCTAGTGGTCTGGAGCACTTCCGTTGTGGCTTTTCTATTTGCAGGTCGCTCTGTGTTTGCAGGTCGTCCCCTTTTGGGAGCGCAACTTATCTTTTGCAGTGCGCCTCATCTGTTGGAGCGCTGTTTTCATTTTGATGCGTGTTTCAACTTTTGGAACGCTGTTGTTTTCATTTTGATGCGTGTTTCAACTTTTGGAACGCTGTTGTTTTCATTTTGATGCGTGTTTCAACTTTTGGAACGCCGTTTTCTTTTTGCAGCGTGCTGTTCTGTTTTTGCTGCGCGTTTGCACCCCTCGGCCACCGTAGTTTTGTCCAAAGTATTTCATCTTTCGGGAAAGTGAAAAGGCTCACTTGTTCACTGATGATATTAGAACACCCAAATGCGACACAACGTAACGGCATTTTTCAAGTTATACAACAAAAATAAAAAATAGGCAAACATGCAGAAAATGAATCTGCGTTCCTGCGCAGCCGCAGACTGAAATTCCTGCCCTGACGTCACAGATGTTGCATTTGCGTGTAATTGGATTTCCCGTGAATAAACACGGCGCAAAGTTTAAAATCACTTTTAAATCAAAATTAAATAGATTTATCATTTTGCTTGTACAAACGACCATAGTTGAATGATGCAACATATATATGTTGAGCAATTTTATTTATAGTTCAAACATCATGTCAGTGGACCTTTAAGATGTGCTTTTTAACTTAAAGTCCATTTATTAAGGAAAAGATCAACTGAGACACACCTTTGCTATAATGTCGATCAAACAAATAATTGTTTTAAAGTGTTAATCTTGTTAAATTGTGCATTTCTTTTATTTATTTTTTTGTCCTTGTCTGAAAGAACATTGATGCGTGGAACAGATGTGTGGCCCTACCTTTTTCCTCTCCAGTCTCTCCTGCTCCTCCTTCTGGAAGTGTTTCTCCCTTTCCAGCTGTTGCTTCTCCGCCTCCTCCTTAGCTTTAGCATCAGCCTCTTCTTTCTGAAACGGGCAAGAATCCAAGCACAGTTTCATCGCAGGCAAACGAAGAGGAAAGTGTTTTAGCCAAAATCTTTTCTTTTTTCTTTTTTTAAATAAGGGTGTGGTTGCTCATCTTCATTACTGTTTATGGCCATAAAATGGATATTCTTCCTGTAGCTATGAGCTCAAAAGATCCATTTCAACTCCCATAATCTCCTGAGGACAATTCAGAAGGAAACACCAGTTACATTTTTCTGCTGGATCATGTTTAACCACAAATGTAACTTCTGTAAAAGACCATAAGGGGGCGCTACAGTATTAGGACTCATAGCAGATCACTGTATGTCCTACAGATGAGACAGGACTTTATTGATCCTGCAGGAAAAAAAACTTGTCTGTTACTTGAATTAATAAATGACGTACTCATTGTTCATTTTTTCAGTTTTTTGTGTGAACAACAATCTGTAAACTTTTTTTTTACCTGCTTCTGCAGGCGAAGGTTCTCCTCCTGCTCAGCTTTAGCTCTCTCCTGAGCCTCCTTCTCCTCCTGCAGTCGCTGTTCTTCATCCCTCCTCTGCTGCTCCTCGGCCATGGCTCTTGCCTCTTCCTCCCTGCGTTGCCTCTCCTCTGCTTCTCTTGCTATTCGCTCTTCTTTCTGAATCCTAAACCGAATGGGAGTAATGGAAGAGCGAAGTCTTGTGTTTTTTTTAAATACGTGCAGAATTATGGAAATTATTTTACTGACAAAACATTTTTTGCACCAGTTTTCATTTTTCTCTCTTGCTTGTTGACACCAAAATACTAACAACAAGCAATCCCACTATTTTCAGAGGCGTACATTAGAATATTTGTACACACTACAAAAAGTAGAAGCCCATTCAGACATGCAAATATAGTACCGTAAAAAAATATATCTGGTATCCTTTTTAGGGCTTTTTCATAGTGACTGTGTTTTAAAGACATACTTGTCTGGGAAAATATTTTTCAAATGCACATTTTACAAATACTAGCTGAAAGGTTTGACTGTTATTTAACACAGAAAATCAATGCGACAGAACTTCATGTGTGCAGATGAGAAAAGTGCTGACCTTTGACTCTACACTACCCACCTCTCCTTCTCCTCCTGTTCACGGCGCTCCTGCTCCTCCTTCTCCCGTTGCTCTCTGGCCTGGCGGCGCTTCTCTGCCAGGATGCGAGCGGCCTCCTCTGGGTTGTTGGTGCCCGCCATGGGCTTGGCTGATGGAGAGGGTGCAGGTGATGCAGCTCGAGCGGACAGAGCCGAAGGCACAGGTTCAGGGGGGGAGGAAGCAGCAGCAGCAGTTCTGGCTGTGGAAGCAGCAGAAGATACTGCAATGGCAGGAACCACAGGAGAACCTACAAGGGAAAAGTATGCATTATTAAATATATGCTGTTCAACACAAATTATCTTTTCAACCAGCTGCTTTATTTTCATTTCAAAACATTTGTCTCTGTGCGGCTCAAACTGAGCTCTTTTTACCGTCAAGACATGCCAGATGGTAATCTTTGCTTGCTTCTCATTCAAATCATTACACTTCATACGCTCAGACGGTTTTCATTAATTCCATGAATTTGTTTCTACTCAAGAGACTGAGCCACAAGGAAACTGACCATGTAGGACAAGGATTTTAAAAAGTACACCGTGTTTTTTCTACGTTGCTAAAAAAAAAAAAAAAGTTAAAAAGAAGCTGCTTTGTTCCTGCAAGCTAACAATTATGATGTTAGGTTAGGTTTATTTTTCATATACAGATCAACACAAGGTCAACAATGCAATAAAATGCTGAGGATGAGAAGAACCGTCTTGACTCACCAAAAACAAACAAACAAACAAACAAAGAAAGAAATACCAAAACATGCAAACAAAATAAAAACACAAGGCGCCACAAGTGAAAACGAAAAACATCTACAGCAGCATGGTCCTATGAAAAGAGTGGTTCTGTTGGCAGTGAGGTTCTGTTAGCAACATGGTCCCGATAGCAGCATGATACTTTTAGCAGTAGGCCTGTCACGATAACAACATTTTGCTGGGCGATTGTCTCAGAAATTATTGCGATAAACGATAATGTTTGAAATTTGACAATAATTAGTAATTATTGTCAAATTTAAGAAGAAATGTTGGTTAATTTTTGTGTGTAGTACCTTTTTGGACCACTGGATGGCAGTATAAAACTGTTTGAACCGAAGCTTGGATAGTGAGGGAGCGAGCAGCGTGTCTCTTTAAGAAAAAGGGGAGGGAGGCCCCTTGACGTGACATGGGCTGTGGCTCCTTCCTGTTTTCGAGTTCTCAAAATGGCGGGCGCTCAGTGTGGTTTGAGCTCTTTAGCAAAGCATTTTTCACATAAAGCTTTTAATAAAAAACCAGTAAACAAGTTCTCAGCTTCTTTTTTCAGAGAAAATTTCTTTTACACAAAGGCACGGGTTTCAACTTTGAATTTTGGAGCTTTGACAAGATGGAGGTGTTTTCCTGAGGTTGGCCTGTTAGCTTAGCTCGTTGATTAGCTTCTCAGTTTAGCCGTTTTTAATGATCCAAAAACACAACTTTGGACGGTTAAATGGATATAAAAGAGAAAGGGAGGGGTCAGTGAAGAGCACCAGAGTTGAGCCTTTTGTCATCCACCAGTGTCTTCAGTAGAAAGAGAAACGATAAAGCTGATGAAAAAAATGAGGTCAAGAATTTTCATTCATCATGCGATTAATTGATTTACTGTTTATTGCAACAGGTCTAGTTAGTTAGCAGCAAGGTTCTGCTAGCAGCATAGTACTATTAGTAGAGTGGTTCTGTTAGCAGTGAGGTTCTGTTAGCAGCGTTAGCAGGTCTTCTTAGCAGCATGATGATAACGACCACAGCAGCAACTGCCCTCCCAGACTACCCTCCAGAACTGGGTCCATATGTATTACTGTTTACATCTTAGCAATAGTAAATACACTTCTACACTAATTTTTAAACATTCAATGACCTTGTTGTAACTGATAAGCTACGAATAAAGTATAAATAAATTATTTTAATCCAGTCTAAAAAATGTTGCACTCACTCTTTCTTTCCTCAGGGGTGGAGGGCCGACGAGGCTCCTTCACTCTCTCAAGGGGGCCGGGGGAAGCAGTTTGGGGGTCTATCCTCGCAGGAGTTCTGGCTCGCTTCGGTCGGGCTTTAGGAGTAGAGAGGCTCCCGCGTGTTGACGGGGGCTTGGGCGACGCAGCAGGGCTGGGGGAGGCAGTTCTGCCCTTTGGTGTGGCTGGAGACGCCGGCCGTCGTCTTGATAAAGGACTGGGACTGGATGGAAGGAAAAATAAATTATAAACACATAAAATTAACTGGAAATGAAGCGTTGCTGCCTTCAAACTGAGCTGACCAGATAGTGTTAAAATTCCGCAGATATATTGGCACAACATGCAAACCACACTCCAAAAGCATCCATTAAAATGCAGTTAGTCAGCATCCCGCAGCGGAAACACTTGGCAGGAATTACCAGTGTGCTGTTAAAAAAAAAAAACTTTTATAGATTTTTGCCAAAGCTTTTGTTGTGCCAAAAGAACTAGACCCATCAAAAACATTTCATTGTGTTCTTTTTAAATGCGATTATTGTGGTGCCTGCGGATTAAACGTTAAAATTTATTTTCCATCACTCAATTAAAGCAGCTAACGGAATCAATTAATGAAAGGTCAACGCAGCAGGACTCCCTCAAACCCACTCACTAACCAGAAATAAGCCACAAATCAAAGTTAAAATAGTCAAGTATTTTGGTTCGTAAATGTTTTCCCCTCACAAGGTTTCACAGTAAAATCTGTTTGTTTGCCTGAAGATATACTAATTCAGAACAAAAAAAGGTTTTAGTGATAAATAATAAAATCTTTACTAATCAAGACAAGTGGCTGGACATGTTTTTACTGTATGCAACATGATGTAAATCTTAGAAGAGCGAAATATTTTTGTTTTAAATAGTATGCAAGCAGAAGAGGGGAAAAAACATTAAAAAAACAAGTTTTTACCTTGGGTCAGGTCTGTGTCTCATACTGGGCATAGACTGTCTCTTCCTCAGCATCTTTTCTTTATTAATGGCACTTTTCTCCTTCTCATTCTCCTGCTCTTTGTCCTTCTTTTCTTTCTTGGTTTTAGCCATCTGGATGAAAAAAAAGAAATATTTCAAACCAAATTGGCATTCAGTGCTGTTTAAGTAGCTTATTATATCTACCGGTAAATAAAAATGAAAAAATAAAAATAAGTCCCAGATAAACAGATTCTAGTAGCAGAACATGATGGAAATCAATCATGAATTAATTTTCATTTAGCCACTGGAATTAACAACTATTGTAGAGTTTTTTTTTTCTTTATTAGTTCCGTGTGACCCTCCAAGTGTTACACGTTTGTGTTTTTAGCATTAAAGCTCTGGCAGGCGTACAGGTGCGGAGCTCCGTCTGTGTTGCCGCTGAGTGATGTCTGGTGTGCTGGACGTCACCCTCCAGTGGTCAGAGCAGCGGTGGTGGGGTTGATGGGCACACAGGGTGAGGGGACTAGCTGAAGCCGATCGAGGGCAGAGAGGAGAGTCTGTGGATGAGATTCATTCACGCTTGTAAACGATGAGCTCCTCTGTGGTTTAGTCAATCTTGTGGTTAAACGTTCTCAACTTACGAGCACCTTTGCCATTGCCGAGGACACTGGCAGCGCTGCGGCTCCGGGCGAGAAAAGACAGCGTGGGCGTCATGAGCCGGTCCACTATGCTGCTCTCCCATGGGCTCAGCGCAAGACTGCGGGCTGCAGGTAGGACAAAATATTCTATTTAATTTCAGTTGAGCTTCAGATTTCATCTCTACCGTCACCAAACAAAAAATAAATCACTGAAGGTAAAGTAAAAGTCCTAAGAAGACACATCAACGATTAAATTTGAAGTCTGGAAAAGAAAAGTAAATAACTCATGCGTCCTCTGTAACCTCGACTCGATTTGGGGAAGCGTCACATCTTTAACATTTTCTAGTACTTTCAAAAAGTGTATGAAATGCAATCTTTCCACGTTTCCTATAATGATTTGTATGCCATCAAAGATGTGGTGCAATTTGAGGCTTGTGAAGGTGTATAATTATTATTTTTATTTTTTAAACAGAACTTTACTAATAAAACTGTTAAATTACTCCACATTGTGTTCAGTCTCCATTTTATGTTACTGCCCAGTGATATGGGTTGTATCATAAATTGGTAGCTCATCCAGGATGCTGAGCAGAACGCAGAGGGGTGTCATACAAGGACGCTAAAGTTAAGATTTGCATTGTGCAGGGGTGTTGTGGCAAAGTGGAAAGAGAAAAATAACAATAACCATCTTTCAGGAAAAAAAAAAGAGGAACTTTAGTGTTCAGGAAAGTTTTTGGAATTTAGCCATAAATAACTTGAATTTCTTTTTTTTCCTGGAAAATTGCTCCCCTTTTGCAAGTTATTGTAAACAATAAAAACATCTAAAACATTACAAAAATGAAAAGTTTGTCACATAAAAGAATTTTCACGTCATAAATAAAATAAAACATTTAAGACATTCCTACAGTTTGATTTAGCAAAAAACACACGGAATGAAATGGTCATCACCACAACCAAAGGATAATTAAAAGAAAGCAGGAATGCGCCCGTCAAAATGTTCATGCAGGATATTTCTGAACAAAACCCCAACTCAAAGTCTGGAGAGAATAAAAATAAATAAAAAGAAAAACTTGTTGATTTGAAAGATGGAAAAGGGTCATCCGTCAACCACCAAACTCGGGAGAGGGACTGCACTCAGACAGGGGGAAACACAAAACACAATGATGGGAGAGGCTCTGCGGCGTTTGCGGTGGCTGAGTAATGGACACGTTCAGACAGGAGTGGGGCGCTCCACATGTCTTACTTCTGCTGGGGGAGTTCCAGAGTGTGGCGGAGGACTTGGAGAGTCGCTTGTTTATGACCGAGTCCACGTGTTTGGGCAGGTTGACCGCTGAAACTGAGCATCTGCCTAAAGAGCCAAGAGAGCGCCACACAGGTTCACATAGGTCACATGACAGAGAAGAATGACAGCGACGTCATGAGGTATGCTGACATGACGTGGGGGGGCTCCTATTTGTAGATGGAGTATTGCAAGAACAATGTGTATGAGCTGTTAAAAAAAAAGCTATTAAAAGTGTTTGACTCAGACAGAAGTTGATAAAAGTTACCGTAATTTCCGGTGTATAAACGCTACTTTTTCCACACACTTTCAACACCGCGGTTTATACAACGCTGTGGCTAATTTATGGATTAAAAATTTGTATGATGCAGCTTTCAAGTTACCGTAAAAGCAATCGATCTGGTGGTCGAAGAAGGAAATCGATCTGCTGCCCATAAAATGGCACTCCGAACGGAGTGGGAGCAGGAGTCAAGTCAAATGTATTTATAAAGCACATTCAAAAACAGCAGCTGTCACCAAAGTGGAGAGTGGAGCTTTATAAATAAATTTGACTCGACATGACTCCTGCTCCTGAACTCACATGACTCATGGGGAGAGGGGGAATACCCCATCTGTTCTCTCCTCCTCTTCCCAGTTTCATTGGTTCAGTTTTTTTTTTTAACCTTCATCAGTACATGTATCTCATGCGAAGGTGCAGGTCCTAATTTTTCAATGAGACTACCTCATTGGTTCATTGTGATTGACTGCTGGTCATATGGCCTCAGGGAGGGATTATGGGTAAAAAATAATAATAATTTCAGTTAGTCATTACTTTTTGTCTGTCTAGCAGATCTCACTTGTAAATGAGTCTTCAAGGCTCAATGTGACTTATCTGTCTAAATGAAGGTTGAATGAAAAATTTAGTGATTACTAGTGTGTTCTTAGCCTAGTTTATGTGTTCATTATGTGTTAGTTTGTGTTCGATCATTCTGTAGAGTAACCAGGAGTGAGAGCTAGTTGGCCTGAAGAGGTGTGTGATTCACTCTGTGTGTCGAAAGCAAATTAAAGTCTATGAAACACCATCTGGTGGCTGATTCTTCATCTACAACAAGCTGTGCATTACTCAGTAGCTGTGTATTACTAAAACTCATGTTACAACGTGAACACACGCGACTTGTACACAAGCACGGCTTATTTATGTACAAA
>JBBPBX010030651.1:7768-35051 GCA_038048925.1 Garcialebias charrua
AGGGAGAACCAGTGTCAGCAGCCATGAGGACATCATTTTTTTTACTCTCAGCAGTGCAGTCTCAAGACTGTGAGCTGTGAATAATGGCTTATTGCAGAGTGATTGGATTTTATGAGAGACGAGGGGAAGGGATCCAGGGCGCAGGATGAAGGCTTCATTTTCTTGAGGATGGTCTCTACCTCACTCTGAACGACTTCATCAAAGCTGCTCAGGGTCCCAGAAAGCAGACGGGTAGATGGTACACTAAGATCAGGGAGGTTGTGGAGCTGAGATCTGATAGTGTCAACTTTGTTTTTAAATGATGAGAGGAACAGGTTGCATTTTTGAACAGAGTCCTCATGAGTTTGTTTAATGGGATTAAGCAGATGAGTTATTGTGGAGAAGAGCTGTTTAGAGTTTCCAGGGCAGGTGTTGATGATGTTGGAATAATATTTGGAGCGTGCTTCTTTAAGCGAATAGGCGTACGCTTTCTGATGTTCTTTGTACGCTTGCTTATGCACAGAGAGACCAGATGATTTTACACGTCTCTCAATAGCACGGCCAGTTGCCTTCATCCTGCGCAGCTCATCAGTGTACCAAGGGGCTGAACGGGAGAAAGACACCAGTCTTGACTTCAAGGGAGCATGTAGGTCCAGAAGCTCCTGGAGAGATTGGTTGTAATAATCCACAGAGTCATCTGCAGATGAGTGATTGACAGCGGTCAGGGCGTGAAGATCAGCAGACAAAACATCAGGGGAAATGTTTTTATAGTCACGGAACTGGATAGGTCTTTTTGGGTTAGAAGCAGGCGAAGTTGAAGGCACTTCCAGGGAGATGACCCTGTGGTCTGAGACACCCAGGTCATATACAGACAAGTTATTGATGAGTACAGTGTCTGTAATCACCAAATCCAGAGTATGCCCCCTGTTGTGCGTAGGGGCGTCCACATGTTGGGTGAGGTTGAGAGATTCCAAAAGAGACTTAAAATCTGTAGCCAGAGGGGAAGAGGAATTGTCCATGTGGATATTTAGATCGCCAAGAAAAATAGTTTTTACAGGGGAGGTGCAGAAAAAAGTGAGGAGGTCATGCATTTCTGAGTTAAATGAAACATGTGGTTTGGGAGGTCTATAAATCAATATAACGTTCATCAGGAGTGGGGCTTTGAAGTTGAAGGCCAAGCATTCAAAAGAAGAAAAATTATGAGAAGACAGATGTGACAATTTTAAATTACTGCGGTAAATTACAGCCAGACCACCACCGCGGCCAGTGCTGCGGGCTCTCTGCAGATAACTATATCCAGAGGGACAAGCTTCATTCAGAGAACTGAACACGTCTGGTTGACGCCAGGTTTCTGTGAGGGACATGAAATCCAAGTTTTTCTCCAGAATGTGATCATGAATTAGACATGATTTATTGTATAGTTATTGTACATTGAAAAGTTCTATTTTAATGCCAGTTGGTGTAGGAGCTTTTTGAACCGGTTTAAGCAGACTGAAATCCACTCCATGTTTTCCTTGCCACCTCGTGCGCTGCGGACTACAAGGGACTACAGACGCAGCGTTCTGATGACGTAGTTGAGGTGCGACACGTCTCTCCTCAGAGCGAGAATAAACGGATTTCTTTCGAGAGCTTCTATGGATGTAACGAGGTCTACGCAGAAGTCCCAGTTGTTTGATGATGGAAACAGAAGGTGGAATGGAGCAGTTGTTAAGTCCAAGCAGCTGCGAAGCGGAGTAGGTCAACATCGCACCAGCCAAGCCGGGGGAAGCTAGCACAGAGCTAGCCGCTAACAGCAGACCCACGGCTCCGAGAGAAATAACCAAGCAGTGAGATGTAACTTGAATGAGCATGACTCGAAGAGGAGCACAGGAGAAAGTCCAGAACGGTCCAGACGACACAGGAGGTTGACAGAAGCAGCAGGTAAGCAAAACAAAAACTGCAGCCACGTAGTTCTCCAAGCAAAGTTTGTGCAAGGTTTGTGCTGGAGTTTGACAGGAGGCAGACAGCCCAATATTCCGGTTAGGAAGTACTAACCAAGCTGTCCGTAAAGTCCTTGATAAAAAAATAAAAAAACCACTGAACAAAATAAGTCCAGATAAATGTCCAAAAATTAAATAATAGCAACAGTAAAACAACTTTTCAGCGCGGAGAAGCGGCGAACATCACGACATCACGCCAACGTCCTCTCCATTAACGCAGCTGCGGCATATACACATAGTTCCCGATCTTGACACAAAAACTTCTGTCAGTGAGGTAAGAGCGGAACCAGTCTAGTGCAGCACCTGTAATCCCTACCTAGTGTTTGAGCCGTGATAAGAGGATAATGTCGTTGCAAACCTTAACCAAAGCTATTTCTGTGCTGTGGAGCTATTTGAAGCCAGACTGAAAGACCCCAAAGACTTTGTTCTTATTGAGAAACTGATTTAACTGAGTGTAAACTATCTTTTCCAGGATTTTGAACAGAAAGGGGAGTTTTGATATTGGTCTGTGATTTGAGCAGACTGGCGGATCAAGACCCGGTTTCTTTATTAATGGAGTGACCACTGCATGCTTGAAGGCATCTGGGTCCACACTTTTAGCAATGCTACTGTTTAGAATATTGAGAACAGAAGGCCCAATCGATGGTAGTACTTGTTTAAACAATGATGTGGGGAGGGGATCAGCAAGGTAGCCCGAGGGTTTCATGTGACCAACAACTTTGCTAACAATGATAGTGAAATGGGTTTGAATTGCCTGAAAGCGGCTGAACATGAAACAAAGGGAGAGGTATCGACTACAGAGTGGGAGATGGAGGACCTAATCAACTCCACCTTTTCAACAAAGAATTTGGTGAATTTGTTACAGGAGTAAACAGAGGCTTCCATGCTGGCAGATGGAGGAATGTTGAGAATGGAATTCATTGTGTTGAAAAGAATGCGGGGGTTATGTCTGTTTGAGGTGATGATTTGGGAGAAGTATTTGTTTTTTTATGATTTGACGGTGGACTAGTAGTTTTTAAACATGTTTTTAGCAAAATGAAAGAAACCTGGAGTTTATCCTTTTTCCACTTGCGTTCTGCTCTCCTGCAGAGACGTCTTGCTACTCTGGTGATCTCATTTATCTATTTTGCTATCTTTGGTTGCCTGACTTTTAGTGGGACCACAAGGTCCAGGATTTTAGTGGAGGTCACTTTAGCCCCTTTCATAAGTCAAATCTGCGCAATTGCCGCACAGACCAGTCCGGCTTTAATCCTCCCCGGGTCATTCATAAGACCACAGTTGAAGGTGGGTAGGTCCCGCTCACATAATCGTGTTCATAAATGAAGCCGTAGCGCGGCTCCAAAAGAGGCGTGGAGCAGAACTCAGCTGAGCATGAACTGGACCGCTACGTATTTATTGTGGGACAGACGTCAGACATTTACAAGTTGTCGTTTCATGTCATTTTTAATATTTCCTCAGTAATAAATCTACTGTCTCCCTCCAGCGTGCGCCCACACACAGCTGCTCCACTTCAGAGAGAGAGAGAGAGAGAGAGAGAGAAGAAAAAAAGAGCGAACCTAACTTTTACAAGTTGTCGTTTCGTGTCATTTTTAATATTCCCTTGTTAATAAATCTGCTTGTTGATTAATCCTGCGGTCGCTCAGTGATATCATCATATTCTGAATGCAGATCCGCGGGTTGCATTCACAAGTGGGTCTACCCGGCTCGGGTCCAGATCTGACACTACCTCTTCTCCTGGATCAGGGGCGCATCAGAAGCGAGTAAAATTTACTCGGCAATCCGCCTTCGTCTTTTTTCTGAATGCTCGTTGGAGGACTGGACACGCATCAGGCCCGGACTGAGCCGTCTTATGAAAGGGGCTATTATGGCTACTGAACAGCTCCTGTGTACTGACACAAGCAGAGGTTTCAGGGGTTGTAACAGCAGAAGTGTAGGCAGAAGAAAATAATGCAGCAGTTGAAGGGTTAGAAATACAGCAGTTCTTGGCTGGAGCAGGAGTTTTAGACATAGATATTTAAAATGAGATGGGTTTATGATCAGAAACAACAGCATCCCCAATCTCCAGATTAACCACAAATAAACCATGGGACAGAACTAGATCCAGACCGACAACATTTTGTACCAGGTTGAAAGAGTGGATCAGGTTTAGAAAATCATGAAATAAAGGTTTCTCAGGGCAACAGACATGCAAATTAAAATATCCTAAAATCAAAACCCTATCATATTTCAAGAATATTCCAGTCAGGAAGTCCGAGAGTTCATTGATGAAGCCTCTGGTGGTTTTAGGTGATCTGTAGATCACAGCACACAGCAAGGGGTTGGAGCGACCCAGTTCAAAATGTAGCAATTCGCAAGTCGGAAAAGCTGCTGCCTGTAACAGTCTTCAGTTCCAAAGTTTCTTCAAAACAGCCAAAACTCCTCCATCCCTTCCAGACAGCCTGGGAGTGTTAAAAAATGTACAATCCACCGGCAAAAGTTCAGAAAAAACAGATAACTCACCAGGAGGAAGCCAAGTTTCTGTGAGGAACATGAAGTCTAGTCCGTTTGAGCAGAAAAAGTCGTTCATGATGAAAGTTTTATTTGTCAGAGACCTCACATTTAATAAAGCGAGTCTTGTTGGACAAGCAGCTAGAGGAAGAGTAGAACACGGGGTGCAGATCAGCTGCTTCAGGTTGTCTTCTTGGCGTCTTCGCTCTCCGGGGAAAATGTAGCTTCGTGCGCGTGTGCATCCATGGATGAAGCGCCTTGATCCGGGAGCCGTGGGCCACCTCAGTGTCGGTGGGGGAAACCAGCGGGTTGACAGGGGATGGAGCAACGGATAGATGGATCCGAGTTGGTTTTGTTCCTCTGGAGATGGTCGGAGCCACCGCAGTTTCGTGCGTGCGCACTGTGCGCAACAGAGCCGGAGACCTAGAGCAGGCAGGAGTCCGAGAGACATCCAGGAGGAAGACTTACTGTCCGGTGGTCAGCAGCAGAGGAGCGTGCAAAGCTAGCTCTGAGCCTCACGAGACGGCCAGTCTTCCACGGCGCCAGTAGCAAAGTTTTCATGCGGGCAGGGTAACCAGGGACCAAAGGTCGTGTTAACCAAATATTTTCCGTATTTGACTGGTTGTTTTACGTGATGACGGATAAATGAAAACACTGTGTGTCATTTGACAGATTAACTTTCACTTTCTACCAACGGTTCATGAACTTCACACCCCAGTCCGGTAGGTGGCGGTAATTGCACATTATGGCTTTTGCCAACCCCCATAAACCAAAGGGAGAAGAAAAAGAAGAAAATGCATGACATTGTTGACTACAGCTGTGTCCCAATCCAACGGCTGCATCAAAGGACCCAGCCTACACGATCGACGTAGGCCGGGTCCTTCGAATATGACGTAAACTGGAAGTCAGAGGCTGTGAATTGGGACAGATCTAGCCTTCACGGTTACGTCGGCGTATGTCCTGTCGCCTAGCAACCGTGACGGCGCTCAGCCTAAGGAAGAGAGGCGCTCGAAATTTTGTTGTTTTTACTGCTTTTTTTAAAATCAAGAGGAAATAATATATTCTGCTGAGATACAATCATATCCAGGTAATCTCCTGTAACAGCGGGTGGTCAAAGGCCAACTGAAAATCCTTTATAAAGGATGAGTAATGCAGGGAAGTGATGGGCCGGGCACAAAGGTGAGTGTAGGCCCATTGCAGCACTTCGCCTTTCAAGGCGCTGACGATGTACATGATGCGGGTTGCATCAGAGGTATACCTGATCAGAGCCTGACTAAAGGCTATCTTGCACTGTAGCAGGAACCCACCAACCAGCTTTGAATCTCCTGCGAAGAACTCCTATCATCGGGACATCAGGTTTGTATAAAAAAGTTGGGACCGGGGATGGTACTAGTTCGGATGGACGGGGTGCAGGGTCCTTGGTGACCAGCGAGGACAGTTGCTGTCCAAGGGTGTGGACCATATTGGTGAGTTCTCACTGCTGGGAGAGAATTTGATTTAGTGTACGTTCATGTTTATCGATACGAGCACCTTGTGACAAAATGGTCTTGTCTCTCTGACTCTCTTTAGTCTGGCCTTGTAGGTCTGGTTGGCTGGAGCATTCTAAAATGATGGCAGTATTTTTGACCCCAATTGACCGACCAAAAAGAGGACAACAGGATACAAAAGGTGAATGTTTATTTACAGTGCAGGATAAACGTGATGGTTTGCTGTGGGGAGAAGTGGAGAACAAGATGAGTCTCTTGGCAACAATAGTTGATTTTATGCTTTCTATAGATAGAAGCCTTCTTACTGTGTTTGTTTGTTGCAGGTGGCACTGAGGAGGATTGGAGGCTGTGTACAATGGCAAGAGGACGTCCAGAGAAGTAAATAGGAATTTGCAGAAGTATTGTGTCCAGGGGCCTCATGTATCACAAACCTTGCGTACGCCATTTTCCACGCAAAACTCCGTATGTATCAAAACAGAACTGAACGTGGAAATGTGCACAGCCCCACGCCAACTCCAGGGCTGGCGTACGCACGTTTCTGTGGTTTTGGTTCCATTGGCGACACTTAGAGGTGATTCTGAGAAACTGTTCATGATGTGAAAATCATTATTGTTCACACCAAACACACATGATTAACAATTATTACATCCACATGGACGCAATTAGAATATAACCTGCAAAAAATATAAAAAACAGAAAGACTGAATAGTTTTGCACAGCTTAAATTCTTGTTTTTTGTTTATTTTTAGCTGTTTTAGCAGTTGAAGAATGTGATGCATGATGGGACAAGATGACATTCCTCTGGTACAGGGCATATTTAAATTAATTTGCATATTTATATGGAGGCGTGTCTAAGGCGGAGTCGGCCACTCTCTCATGTGCGCTCAATTCCACGTTGATTGTAATGTACAAAAGCAATGTGCGTGGATTCCGGCGTACGCACAGTTTGATACATCTGGATTTTTTTGTGCGTATGCCGTTTTCTGGATTTGACCGTACGTCACGTTTCAGTAAGAAGTCCACGCAAGTCTTTGTACATGAGGTCCCAGGTGTCCAGAATGTGGTTAGTTGAGCTGAGTTGCAGGTTTTGACGACTAGAGCCAGCCAGAGGTCCATGGAGGAAACAAGCAGAATGGAGCAGGAAACAGAACTGGCGGGCAGAACAACAAGAACAGGTTTAGAGAAGCTCAAGCACGTTTCTAAGGCTGACTGTCACAATTACCCAGGGTAATCAATGTTCCAGCGTAGGATAGGTGTCTGGCCAGAACTTAAATAGTGCAGGGTAAATAGGTCTAGCAGACGAGGTGCAGGTGTTGTCAATCAGTTGCCGGGTCGACGAGCAAGAAAGAGGGGGGAAACTGAGAATCCCACAGATAATAAAGCCTATTCTGATTCTGATATGTCCATTCCCTATGTGGATTTGTACTACGGCTCAGTGAGACAGAGCTTGTATTGAGCACTTCTCGTGTGACTGGCAGACTCACTGATGGGTGTAATTGTGTGCACACATCTAGTACAATAGCTGTCTGTGTGCATTAGAATGTGCATGTAGCAGCAGTGGAGCAAAGTGTTTGACCACCATCCACACTGTGAGGAGCTCCAGCTCACTGGGCTGCAGAATCACCAGTATAGCAGGTCCACAGGACCATATGTGCACTGCTGATGACATGTTAAGTAGGTGTGTGATTGACCGAACTGTCACTGAGCTGTGAAGCCATACTTCATCCATTCAAACTTTATTTATACAGTTCAGCAGTGAACTGGGCACACACTTCTCTGGTGGTTAAGCTGCTACTGTTTTACGACCATGTGGATTACCATGTGTTGGCCTTGTAATAATGATAATTACATGTCGTTTGTGGTGCACAGAGTCGATGTGGAGATGATGAACCATCTCTGTATTATTTCATATTTACAATTCCAGCGCTGTACACAGAGATGCCACTGAATATGATGTTGTACTGCTCAGGGGAAAACACTCCCTCTAGAAGGATCTAGGGGTTTCCCTAGTGACTCAGGCCTGCCTCTTCTGACAGGGAATAGTAATTACATGTCGTTTGTGACATGTTGTAGCCGTGACATCAGGGTTTCCCCTTTTCGGCTGTGAGTGACAGCTCTTATGGTGGCCGAGTTTAACTCTACTGCCAGGTAAAATGAGCTGGGAGAAGAATGGAGAAAAATAGATATGACAGATGTATTACTTGCATCTTCGTTGTATTTCTGCCTCTTCTCTGGACCAAGCCAGTAGAAGGTCATCCAAATAAACACAGTCCATGTCTCCGCCAAGCATAACGGCTGTGGGACTACGCATTCAGGAGAAGTGAAGGGCATTGTACCCTGACTGGGAGTGAGCGTCCTTCAGATGGAAGGTGAACCAGATGATCTGTCTGACATATTCTAGCACTGTTTGATTGACACCATGTGAAGTTTTTTCATATTGTATTTGCTATAAAAAGGCAGTTCTAGAATGAGTCTCATCCTACCTGTCTTCTGGAGCCAGGAAGTACCAGGAGTTAAGCCCATACTTTTGTTTCTGCAGGAAAACATGGAGTTCTAATTCAGGGATTCTTTCAGTTTGGTTGTAGAGCCAGTTCATGGCATACACGCCGCCATTCGGCACCGCACTCTGAGAACGAGCGTGGACCGACGTTAGTGTTGACAAGGAGTCCTCACCACCACAATCTGCAAAGATGAGGTCTCTGTGGGGATCATGGGGAGGGGGCTTAACGCGAAAAAGCTGCTTAATGGGTTTAATGTGATCTTTTTCACACGATGCCATGGCCAAACTCAAGTTGGGAGGCTATGTGTTTCGAGCAGGCGTAGTAGATGATGCACTGCTTCGAGGTAGGAGGAGGGTTAGGAGCAGAAAAGGAAGAGGAACTGTGCTGCCTGGATGTAGTGAAGTTACGGTGCTTTGAAAATGTCAGTTTTCGAATTCACCTTTTCTCTTGTATGGAGTGTATGTGTGAGGAGGTAACAACAGGATTGTTTGACTTGTCTGTTTGCAGGATTAACACTAAAGCTAGATTTATACTTGACGCGTTGCGCAGTGCGCCAGGGTGCACACGCCAAAAGTGACGCAATATCACCGTCCCCGCCCCTGCGCGTAGACGCCGCGCATCCTTTTGGCGCGTGTTGTGCACCTCCGAATTTTTAAAACACTGCAAGGCTAGTGCGCGCGCCGTGGGCGCTACTGAATTGATTGACAGGTCGGGTGGGGACCTTACCTGACAGCCTTCACGTTCTTCACGCCAGAGCCTGCAGCTGTCTGCGCCGCTGTGGTCGTGGAGACGGCGTCGCAACGCATGGAGGAATGTTTTGTATGTGACACAAATGTATTAAATTCCCCTTCTTCATCCCTGATCTGGACTTTTCTTTTGTTTTTTTGCCAAAAGTCAAGTGATCGCTTCCTCCTCCGCTGACTCCATGCATTAAAACCGCAAGACACAATAACTGTTGTTCTATTATGATTTGCTCCTCTAATAAAGACAACAGTTCAGCACGCGAGCGGAAAGCCATTTTTTTGTTGTTGTGTGACGTCAAACAGTTCTTCTTCTACGGTAGATTTCTTCTTCTACACCCTTTCTTGCAACATATGCACAGGTTTTAGAGGGTACTGCCACCTGCTGGTCCATAAAAGAACAGCACTTTGCCACACGCCGCCGTGCGTCAACTATAAACACAGCGGCGACACTGTAAACGCATGAAGCCGAACGGCTCAGTGCGCGCGCAGTCCGCGCGCTCCAGCCAGCGGACCAAAGCGCGAGTATAACTCGGCCTTAAGAGGGATGTTGTTTTATTTCAAACTTCCAACATTATCACATACATCCCCCCCAAGAATAATTTCTTTTGATACATTTTCTGTGTCTCCTGCTGCAAGTTTGGGCATGGACAAGCCGGTCCCACAACCGAACTCAGATGAGGGGGGTGGAGGACTGTGCACTCTGAGCAGCCATTATAGGCCATGTGCCGCACCAGGAGGGACTCATCCCAGTGCCCCCCTCCACCCAGCAAGTGGGAGAGCTGATCCAAAGGAGTAGGAGATATGTCCGTGAGTGGGACATCTCCGCCGCCATGAGTCACCTCATGTGTCACTCTCCACACTGACCCACAGTCAAACTAAAATGGGAGGGCTCATCCCAGCACCCTCTCAACCCAAGTAACAGAAGAACGTTCTGAGAACGTTCTGAGAACGTTATTTTTAGGTTAGGGGAACGTTCCCTCCTAACGTTCTGAGAACGTTCTGGTGTGGAGTTTTCTCGTGGTTCTCAGAACGTTAGTGAGAACGTTGTCAGAACGTTCTGAGAACGTTCTGAGAACGTTAGGTGAGAACGTTCTGAGAACGTTCTGAGAACGTTATTTTTAGGTTACGGGAACGTTCCCTCCTAACGTTCTGAGAACGTTCTGGTGTGGAGTTTTCTCGTGGTTCTCAGAACGTTAGGTGAGAACGTTCTGCTAGAACTTTCTTAGAACATTCCATAAATTTTATTATTATTATTATAATAATATGGATTCATACATTTTAGTGCAAATTATGAACAATCAAAATAGATTCAAAGTTATTTATTCATCTACTGAACAATGTTTTTAATCTCCCAGAGAGAACAATTGCAAACAAACAAAAGTGTACTTTTGTTTGTTTGCAATTGTTCTCTCTGGGAGGTTAAAAACATTGTTCAGTAGATGAATAAATAATTTTGAATCTATTTTGATTGTTCATGTTCAATGAATTGTTCAATGTAGTTTGGAATAGTTCACATTTTTAGTTTGGAAAAAATAAACATTTGAGTTTTCTTTCTTATAACAGTTATAAGAAAGAAAACTCAAATGTTTATTTTTTCCAAACTAAAAATGTGAACTATTCCAAACTACATTGTCCCTTTCTTTAAACTTAAAAGTCCAGCTTGAACATAAATCAAATTAAATATGTGTTTTGCCATGATTTCTAGCTTTCAAATACAAGTACCTGTACAATACTCTCATTGTAATGAGAAATTTAAGTTGGCTAAATAAATCTCCATTGCACAAATGAAATCTTTCAAGTTTTATTTAAAAATGTCCACAATTCTTAAATCAAATCCAACAAAAGAAGCTGAATAATAAATTTGTGACCCATCACATCAAATGGGTTTATTTTTCAAAGTGGTTTGCGTAAATTTAGATAGTAAATAAGATGAATGAATAACTTATCAAATGGTTTAAATTAAATATCTGAAATAAAATCTTCACACCAAATATCAAACCATTTTCCTGATTATTAAGACAACACGATGAATTTGTCAGGATGATCTAAGTAAGAAAATGTATTTCTAAAAGTCAGTAATATATATGTTTGCTTGTAGGTCATTTTGACCAAATTTGACTTTAACCCCCGTTTGATGATGTGATGGGTCACATATTCAGTATGAAGTTCTAGTAAAACTAACCCTCTTTCAGGGGCGAGTAATCTGGTGATCCTACATAAATACATTCAGATCCTCCTTTTTAAAACATGGAGCGTGAAATCTGGTGATCTAACAAAATACTTTCAGCTAATCCTCCTTTTAAAACATGGAGCGAGAAATCTGGTGATCCAACATGTGTTCACACATAAACAACTTCAGTGTTGTTTCAGAAACAGTTCTCAACCATCATTAGCAAAGCAGATCCATCATAAACATTTCTCAACCATCAGGAGCAATTGGTATCCATCATAAACAGTTTTCAACCATCATTATCAAATCACATCATCAGGAGCAATTGACATCCATCAGAAACATGTTGCAACCATCATGTATGAAAAACCAGTGCCTTAGTGTACAGTCCAGGAAATTTAAAAAGCTAGAAGCAGCACAAAAAAAGCATAGAAAAGTCCCTTACTTTGATTGAAGTTGAGGTAGACAGGCTTATTAGGTGGTTCTCATGGATCAGATGGAACAGCTTAGCCATTGAGCAATGATTCAACCATGAATGATGCAGTGTTTCCCCTAGTTAACTTGCCATGGCGGAGTGCTCATCTCATCCATGATTTTTGTTGACGGGGGACGGACACGTCTGAGTGCAGCTTGTAGGGGCAGGGGGCATTCAGCACGAGGGGAGAGGCAACGTGAACGCTCCCTTTAGCTTTTTAGCTAGAGAGCCTGTATTTTATGCTGCTAGCTTAGTGCTATGCCAGTGCTGGGTGGGTGGGGGGGTCAAGTTTGGTCTGGTAGGCGGGGTGCTCAGTTCTGTTGACGGGGTGGCGCACCCCGCTTGTATAATGGTAGGGGAAACACTGAATGATGGGTACATGGGAGTCCAGATGTGAATTCAGGTCAGGTGTGTGGTCTTGATGAGAGCAGGTCTGTCCATCAGGTCAGGTGTGTTTTCCTGTTTTGGCAGCAGTCATTGATGTGGATACATGACAGGGTTAGGCACAAGGTGGTGACGCACAGGTGATGATGGAGAGGAGCTGCAGGAGGATGGTGAGGAGAGAGCAGAGGACACAGGTCTGCCCATGACGTCAGGTGCCAACAGGTTTTGTCTGTTGAAAGAGACACAAACATGAACATGTGAAGTTAAAGCAGGGTCATGACCTGCAATAAAAACAGAAAACACCGACAGAAAACAAGTTCAACTCACTGTAGGCACAAGGTGGTGACGCACAGGTGATGATGGAGAGGAGCTGCAGGAGGATGGTGAGGAGAGAGCAGAGGACACAGGTCTGCCCATGACGTCAGGTGCCAACAGGTTTTGTCTGTTGAAAGAGACACAAACATGAACATGTGAAGTTAAAGCAGGGTCATGACCTGCAATAAAAACGGAAAACACTGACAGAAAACAAGTTCAACTCACTGTAGGCACAAGGTGGTGACGCACAGGTGATGATGGAGAGGAGCTGCAGGAGGATGGTGAGGAGAGAGCAGAGGACACAGGTCTGCCCATGACGTCAGGTGCCAACAGGTTTTGTCTGTTGAAAGAGACACAAACATGAACATGTGAAGTTAAAGCAGGGTCATGACCTGCAATAAAAACAGAAAACACCGACAGAAAACAAGTTCAACTCACTGTAGGCACAAGGTGGTGACGCACAGGTGATGATGGAGAGGAGCTGCAGGAGGATGGTGAGGAGAGAGCAGAGGACACAGGTCTGCCCATGACGTCAGGTGCCAACAGGTTTTGTCTGTTGAAAGAGACACAAACATGAACATGTGAAGTTAAAGCAGGGTCATGACCTGCAATAAAAACGGAAAACACTGACAGAAAACAAGTTCAACTCACTGTAGGCACAAGGTGGTGACGCACAGGTGATGATGGAGAGGAGCTGCAGGAGGATGGTGAGGAGAGAGCAGAGGACACAGGTCTGCCCATGACGTCAGGTGCCAACAGGTTTTGTCTGTTGAAAGAGACACAAACATGAACATGTGAAGTTAAAGCAGGGTCATGACCTGCAATAAAAACAGAAAACACCGACAGAAAACAAGTTCAACTCACTGTAGGCACAAGGTGGTGACGCACAGGTGATGATGGAGAGGAGCTGCAGGAGGATGGTGAGGAGAGAGCAGAGGACACAGGTCTGCCCATGACGTCAGGTGCCAACAGGTTTTGTCTGTTGAAAGAGACACAAACATGAACATGTGAAGTTAAAGCAGGGTCATGACCTGCAATAAAAACGGAAAACACTGACAGAAAACAAGTTCAACTCACTGTAGGCACAAGGTGGTGACGCACAGGTGATGATAGAGAGGAGCTGCAGGAGGATGGTGAGGAGAGAGCAGAGGACACAGGTCTGCCCATGACGTCAGGTGCCAACAGGTTTTGTCTGTTGAAAGAGACACAAACATGAACATGTGAAGTTAAAGAGAGTCAGAGAGTCTTTATTGTCATTTGCACAGCATGTGGTACATGAGATGAAAACGAGATTATGTACACGAGGTCCCAGTTACATCCAACAACAAATGAAAGAGAAAAACAGTAATAACATCTAGAATTAACTAAGAAAAACATCAACTAGTAATACACTAAGCCTAATATAGTGGGAATAAACAGCAGCACGAACATGAGTTTGTATGAGCAGATGGTCACAGATGAACACAGATGAACACAGCAACAAGAAAACAGATCAGCATCAGTATGATGTGATATTTTGCAGTGTTTATTTTTTATTTTATTTTTATTTATTCATGAGTCTAACAGCCTCAGGGTAGAAGCTGTTCCTCAGTCTAGTGGTTCTACACTTGATGCTCCTCAACCTCCGTCCTGAGGGGAGTGGGGCAAAGAGTGAGTGTGCTGGATGAGTGAGGTCTTTCATGATGCAGGTGGCTCTTTTCCTGCATCTGAGAAGCTCAGTCCTCGCCTCGTTCTACAGGTGTGCAGTGGAGAGCGTCCTGTGCTCCAGCATCAACGTGTGGCATGGAGGCTGCACAGTTGCAGAGAGGAAAGCTCTACAAAGAGTGGTGAAGGCTGCACAGAAGTCTGTGGGAGTCAGTCTCCCCACCATCACAGACATTTACACCTCCAGATGCAGAAAAAGAGCCACCTGCATCATGAAAGACCTCACTCACCCAGCACACTCACTCTTTGCACCACTCCCCTCGGGACGGAGGTTGAGGAGCATCAAATGTAGAACCACTAGACTGAGGAACAGCTTCTACCCTGAGGCTGTCAGACTCCATCCATCCATCCATCCTTCTTCCGCTTATCCGGGGTCGGGTCGCGGGGGTAGCAGCCTAAGTAGGGAGGCCCAGACTTCCCTCTCCCCAGCCACTTGGAGCAGCTCCTCCGGGGGAATCCCAAGGCGTTCCCAGGCCAGCCGAGAAACATAGTCCCTCCAGCGCGTCCTGGGTCTTCCTCTGGGTCTCCTCCCGGTGGGACATGCCCGGAACACCTCACCAGGGAGGCGTCCAGGAGGCATCCTAACCAGATGCCCGAGCCACCTCAACTGGCTCCTCTCGATGTGGAGAAGCAGCGGCTCTACTCCGAGTCCCTCCCGGATGACTGAGCTTCTCACCCTATCTCTAAGGGAGAGTCCAGCCACCCTGCGGAGAAAACTCATTTCAGCCGCTTGTATCCGAGATCTTGTTCTTTCGGTCATAACCCAAAGCTCATGACCATAGATGAGGGTGGGAACGTAGATCGATCGGTAAATTGAGAGCTTTGCCTTTTGACTCAGCTCTCTCTTCACCACGACAGACCGGTACAGCGCCCGCTTCACTGCGGACGCTGCACCTATCCGCCTATCGATCTCACGCTCCAGTTTTCCCTCATTCGTGAACAAGATCCCGAGATACTTAAACTCCTCCACTTGGGGCAGGACCTCCTCCCCGACCCGGAGAGGGCATGCTACCCTTTTCCGGCTCAAGACCATGGCCTCGGATTTGGAGGAACTGATCCTCATCCCGGCCGCATCGCATTCAGCTGCAAACCGCTCCAGCGAAAGCTGTAGATCACGAGCTGATGAAGCCAATAGGACCACATCATCTGCAAAAAACAGAGAAGCGATTCTAAGGTCACCAAAACGGATCCTCTCAACACCTTGGCTGCGCCTAGAAATTCTGTCCATAAAAGTTATGAACAGAATCGGTGACAAAGGGCAACCTTGGCGGAGTCCAACTCTCACCGGAAACGAGCCTGACTTACTGCCGGCAATGCGGACCAAGCTCTGACACCGGTCGTACAGGGACCTAACAGCCCTTATCAAAGGGCCTGGTACCCCATACTCCCGGAGTACCCCCCACAGAACCCCCCGAGGGACGCGGTCGAATGCCTTCTCCAAGTCCACAAAACACATGTAAACTGGTTGGGCAAACTCCCACGCACCCTCCAGGACCCTGCTGAGGGTGTAGAGCTGGTCCAGTGTTCCACGACCAGGACGAAAACCACACTGCTCCTCCTGAATCCGAGGTTCGACTATCCGACGGACCCTCCTCTCCAGAACCCCTGAATAGACCTTACCAGGGAGGCTTAAGAGTGTGATCCCCCTATAGTTGGAACACACCCTACGGTCCCCCTTTTTAAATAGGGGAACCACCACCCCAGTCTGCCAATCCAAGGGAACTGCCCCAGATGTCCACGCGATATTGCAGAGTCGCGTAAGCCAACACAACCCTACAACATCCAGAGCCCTAAGGAACTCCGGGCGAATCTCATCCACCCCCGGAGCCTTGCCACCGCGGAGCTTTTTAACCACCTCGGCGACCTCAGCACCAGAGATCAGAGAACCCGACCCAAAGTCCCCAGGCTCTGCTTCCTCAGTGGAAGACGTGCCAGTAGGATTGAGGAGGTCTTCGAAGTATTCCGCCCACCGACTCACAACATCCCGAGTTGAGGTCAGCAGCACGCCACCTCCACCATAAATGGTGTTGGTCTCGTACCTCTTTCCCCCCCTGAGACGCCGGATGGTGGACCAGAATCGCCTCGAAGCCGTACGGAAGTCATTCTCCATGGCCTCTCCGAACTCCTCCCACGCCCGAGTTTTTGCCTCAGCAACCACCCGAGCCGCATGCCGCTTGGACTGCCGGTACCTATCAGCTGCTTCCGGGGTCCCACAAGCCAAAAAGGCCCAATAGGACTCCTTCTTCAGCCTGACAGCATCCCTCACTGCCGGTGTCCACCACCGGGTTCGAGGGTTGCCACCTCGACAGGCACCAACAACCTTGCGGCCACAGCTCCGATAAGCTGCCTCGACAATAGAGGCGCGGAACACGGCCCACTCGGACTCCATGTCCCCCGCCTCCCTCGGAACGTGTTCAAAGCTCTCCCGGAGGTGGGAGTTAAAGCTCCGTCTTACGGGAGACTCTGCCAGACGTTCCCAGCAGACCCTCACGATACGTTTGGGTCTGCCAGGTCTGACCGGCATCCTCCCCCACCATCGGAGCCAACTCACCACCAGGTAGTGGTCAGTAGACAGCTCCGCCCCTCTCCTCACCCGAGTGTCCAAGACATGCGGCCGCAGATCAGATGAGACGACAACAAAGTCGATCATCGAACTGCGACCTAGGGTGTCCTGGTGCCAAGAGCACATATGGACACCCTTATGCTTAAACATGGTGTTCGTTATGGACAATCCATGACGAGCACAGAAGTCCAATAACAGAACACCACTCTGGTTCAGATCAGGGGGGCCGTTCCTCCCAACCACACCCCTCCAGGTCTCACTGTCATTGCCCACGTGAGCGTTGAAGTCCCCCAGTAGAACAAGGGAGTCCCCAGGAGGCGCACTCTCCAATACCCCCTCCAAGGACTCCAAAAAGGGTGGGTAGTCTGAGCTGCCGTTTGGTGCATAGGCACAAACAACAGTCAGAGCCCGTCCCCCCACACGTAGGCGAAGGGAGGCTACCCTCTCGTTCACCGGGGTGAACCCCAACGTACAGGCACCAAGATGGGGGGCAACCAGTATGCCCACTCCTGCTCGGCGCCTCTCACCAGGGGCAACTCCAGAGTGGAAGAGTGTCCAACCCCTCTCAAGGAAACTGGTTCCAGAGCCAGAGCCATGCGTTGAGGTGAGTCCGACTATTTCTAGTCGGAACCTCTCAACCTCACACACTAGCTCAGGCTCCTTCCCCACCAGAGAGGTGACATTCCATGTCCCAATGGCCAGCTTCTGTAGCCGAGGATCAGACCGCCAGGGTCCCCGCCCTCGGCCGCCACCCATCTCACATTGCACCCGACCCCTTTGGCCCCTCCCACAGGTGGTGAGCCCATGGGAAGGGGGACCCACGTCTCCTCTTCGGGCTGTGCCCGGCCGAGCTCCATGGGTAAAAGCCCGGCCACCAGGCGCTCGCCAGCGTGCCCCACCTCCGGGCCTGGCTCCAGAGTGGGGCCCCGGTGACCCGCGTCCGGGCGAGGGAAAACTTAGTCCATTAATTGTACTCATCATAGGGGTTCATCATAGGCTGTCAGACTCATGAATAAATAAATAATAAAAATAAACACTGCAAAATGTCACATCATGCTGATACTGACCTGTTTCTTGTTGCTGCGTTCATCTGTGACCATCTGCTCATGTTCGTGCTGCTGTTTATAATGATGTTTTTCTACTACATTAGGGCTTAGTGTATTACTAGCTGATGTCTCTCTTAGTTAATCCTAGATGTTATTATTGTTTTTCTCTTGCATTTGTTGTTGGATGTAACTGGGACCCTGTGTACATAATCTCGTTTTCAACACATGTACTACATGCGGTGCAAATGACAATAAATTCTCTCTGACTCTGACTCTCTGATCTGGAGGTGTAAATGTCTGTGATGGTGGGGAGACTGACTCCAACAGACTTCTGTGCAGCCTTCACCACTCTCTGCAGAGCTTTCCTCTCTTCAACTGTGCAGCCTCCATGCCACATGTTGATGCTGGACATTTTAAGACTAAAAAAGACCAGATTATCATAATGGAGGAAAAATAATGTGATCTTTCCCAATTAAAAAATAAAATAATGAACTATGCAGGTCTAGGTAAATTATTTTAATTGTGGAAAAATTAAATATCATACTTTGAATAAATAAAGTTAACTTATGTTTTACTCCTTCTATTAGTTCTAGTATTCACACATTTGCAAAGGAAAAGACAGGAAAAACTGCTAAAACTAGCCCTTTTTGTTGTTATAAGAACAAATAAAATTCAGTTTAAAGTTATTTTTGATCAAAGCTTGGAAGAGCCACTGCTGAGGGACCAAAGAGCCACATGTGGCTCCAGAGCCGCAGGTTTCAGACCCCTGCAAAGTCCAGAACCCCTTACATTTTAAGACAGGTTTACAAGAAATCTAAAATAACTACCTATCAGCCACTTTCAAACCAGTTATGTGATCACAATCTTTCTTTGTGCTTGACAGATTTTTCATGCTGATGACATTGATTGATGACAACTTGGAGACAAATAAAGAGGATTCAATCCTAAAGATTCACAAAGGGAAACCTCTGCTGTGTTACTATGAACAGTTTAGCACCACCACGACCAAAGTCTGGCACTCATATTAGCCTGCCTGTGTGTCTGTTAGTAAAATATCTCATGTACCAGTAAATCTTTAATGAAACTGTCAGAAAGTAATTGACTCTCAAGACCTCTCAAGACCTCGTGAATGAGATATATCTTCCTTCAGCCTCTACAAAAACAGTATGTTGCTGAAATACGTATTTAAAGTAAATTAGTATTTCAGCCTGGCTGCGGTTATTGTTCTGCTGGCTAGCAGACGCAAACAACGAGAGGATGCGGGGCCTGTCTCTTTGAAAAACCATCCAGGAACTAAGCCAAAAAAATAAAAAATAACTCGTAGCATACAGTATATGGCTTATTTAAACGCTAGAATAACCTAACCTGCAGTGTTTTACTTGCCTCAAATTATCTGCCTCAGCAGCACACAGACCCGTTTTAGCTCGTTGTTAGCTTAGCTTTTAGCAACAGCAGGTTTTGTTCATTCATGTGAACAGAGCTAAAACAGCTAGCAAATAAAGAAAACAGAACCGACCTTCAACTTCCAACTGAATGTCCAGTCGTCGTCCAGAGTCAGACCAGTCGACGTCTAATAAAAAGCAAGTTTTACGAGCGCTGAATACAACAGCTTCTTGTCCAACAGATAACAGGAAATAGCTACATTTGAACGAAGCGCGCGAAGCGTTGATTGGTTGGATATGATGACATGCTACTTCCCTCGATAAACAAGAGTGGCGTTGATTGGTTAGGACAAAGTTCACATGCAACCTGATAAGCAAGAGTGGCGTTGATTGGGTGGGACGTAAATACCCTGATGCATGCTCAATAATAATAATAACAATATTATATATATATATATATATATATATATATATATATACACAATATAAAAAAACAGCTCGAGCTGTTTCAAAAAACTGACAAAACGTTTAAAACAGAAAAATAAACCAGTGTGAAAATACTTTGTGTAAAGAAACTGGCATGGCAAAGGGAACGTTTGTTGAACGTTCTAAGAACGTTAGGTTAGAACGTTATATCTAGGTTTGTTCAAACGTTAGTCAAAACCTTCAAAGAACGTTCTAAGAACGTTGTGATCTAACAGAACCATGTAAGAACCATATCAGAACGTTAGTTAACGTTCTCTGTTACTTGGGAACCACCTGACAGGTGCGAGAGTGAAGCTGAAGGAGGAAGAAGAGGAAGAGATGTGTTCACACATGCAGCAGCTTTGCTGTTGTGGATCATCTCCTGTCGTGTTTTCCACACGGTCCCACAACTAAACTCAGTTGGGGGCGGGGTGTGTGTGTGTATGTGTGTGTGTGTACCCATTATTGACACAAGCCCCTTCGGGAAGGACTCCTGCCCAGTGCTCTTGTCCACCAACGGCTGGAAGAGAGGAGCTGGAGGAGGGTTTGAAATTGTGCCTGCACGTGCAACACCTGTCGCTGCCGTGGTCATGTTTTGATAGGAGAGAAGGTGAATCGGGAACTCTGTGCTGCTTGGAGGTGGTGAATCATGGAACCTTTAAGACATCTGTTTAAAGGGTTAGTGTTTCACTCTGTGTGCAGGGTATATGTGAGGAAAAACACAGAAGGATCGAATGATCTGACTGTTGAGAGGATTCTGCTCTTAGAGTGATGTTGGTGTTTTATTCAAAACTTTCAATAACATTCCCTGATGCATGCTCAATTATGTTCTGTCTGTTTCAATAACATTGTTATCACACACACACGCACGCACACACACACACACACACAGAAGTAATTCCTTGACGTCTTCACTGTGTCACCTGTGTCAGGTTGGAATCACAAATATGCCAGTTATGACCCCTGGAGCTCAGCTGGCAAGGGGAACTAGTGTGGCAGCTGTGACTGGGTTATGCTGCAGTTGGGACTCAGGGGAGAAGGAGGAGACGCAGCTGAAGCTGTGGAACATCGCCCAAATTATGGCGCAAGCAGAACAGATGGCCTGAGTCAGGCATAAATTCAAAAAGGTGTCCGCAGCATTACAGAGCTAGTCCTACTCTTGTTTGGAATGCTAACACTAGCATAGGTATGTTGTTGGTCACTGCAGCTGTCTGAGACATGCACTGATATTTTGTCATTGAGTCTAGTGAGTTGGTCAATGGGGGAAGGGAGGGACGACCATCGTTCAACGTACTGAGCCACTCAGACCCCGAAAAATAGCCAGCAGGCTTGGCTCCAGAGGAGGAACAGGTATTCTCATCTTCAGCGGTTCGAAGGCTGCTCCCTACGGTACACTGTCACGCTGGAAACACAGTCAGACTGGGTCTCTGCGGTTGGAGTACAGAGTGGCAATCTTTCCTGCCGAGTCTGAGCCGGGCTAATGGCTCTGGCACAGCTAGGTCTAGCGTTTGTCACTTCCTGAATATGCCGGGCAGAACATATATGAGTGTGCCTCTTTAATCTCTGGAGAAAGGAAAAGTCCAACTGTCTCCAGCCCTCTAACTGAGAGGTGGGACTGAGGCTGCTAGCTAACTCCTAGTTGAAGGCAGAAATGTCCAACACCTCCCTAGTGCTACGAAAGAAAAAAAACGAGAGCCTACCTGCGTGTTTTGATCTGAGACAGCTTCGAAGATGGCAAGCAATCGAAGCTGAGAAAATATTCCTTCCACTTAAAATCTTCTTCTGTGTCATAGTTTTCTTATGCTGCTTGCTGGCTGAAGGCAATTGGGAGTCGATCCCCAGTCTCAGAGGCAGTTTATAGGGACTGGGGATGGGGCTCACACGGTAGAAGGGTGTGGACTAAAGTTTTCATTTCTGGTGTACTGCATGCGGGGATAAACCCACTAGTGAGAGCCTTAAATGGCAAAGATTATACAACAACTATAGTGTCTGTTTCCAGCAAACAGAACAACCAAAGAATAATGGAATGATTTGTTGTTAATAGTCTTTTTTTTTTTCAGGTGTCTACTATTGCTGGCTGCAGGGTCGAAGGGTTGCTGAGATCCATCTGTTGGTTTATCCTCATCTGGGTGGAGGAGAGTCCACACTGTCCCACCCAGACCTCCCAGCAGCTTGTCAAATGGTGTTAAAGGCTTATGCTGCCATGTTCTGTCTGTTCTGTCTGCTGTTGTTGTGCAGAACTTGGCTCAAATATATGAGGGACAAAGTAGAAACACATGTGGATTAAACCAAGTTTATTGAACAGTGTGTGGTTTTCCTCAACCTTCACATATCAAAAATATTTTGGTGGTTAAACAGAAATGCATCAACTTTTGTGGACTATTGTTCACCATTGCGAAGAAAAATGAGGGAATTTTAAATATCATTTGAACAGCTGTCTGCTCCCACTGACTCTGCTACTGATACTGAAAAACTGAGCTCCTGGTTTGACTCCTCCTGTCAAACCATTCTGGTGTCTGTAGCTATGTCAAAACTGGTGCAGCCTAAAGCCAGAGACCTGAAGACTGGATTAATGAAAAAAACTCTTGTAGCCAAACAAGGGCACCGCAGAGCTGAACGGAGATGGAAAAAAGATAAACTGGAAGTTTCATTTCACATTTTAAAGGACTTTCAACATCAATATCAAAACACTGTCAAAGAGGCCAAAAAACAATACTTGTCAGACATTATTGTGTCCAATCACAACAACCCATGTGTCCTTTTTAAAACTATTGACTGTCGTAAAGGCCCCACAAACTGTCTGCCTAAAAGCCTCAACTGAACTCTGTAATATGCTGGTGAAGATTCTCAGTCATCCAGGACATGATAAAATCAAAAAGGCGTTCAATACAAGATCAACTGGACTTTATTTGTTGCAAAAGACGTTTCGATATTTCAATTCACTGGAATTGAAAGAAGAAGAAGTGAATTGAAAAAGCCCCCTGGATAGGAGTCGAAACGTCTTTTGCAACAAATAAAGTCCAGTTGATCTTGTATTGAACGCCTTTTTGATTTGAACTCTGTAATGACTTCCTGCACTTTTTTATAAATAAGGTTGTTACCAGTGGCGGCGATATTTTTAGGGTGGGCTAATTTACACACACACACACACACACACACACACACACACACACACACACACACACACACACACACACACACACGTATAATGTACACATACATGTAATGCTGCAGGTTGGATTCCAACAACAGAGGCATCCAATGTGAAATAAAGAAAACCCACTGTAAATTGACATTATGTCCTTTTTCAGCACAAAGACAAGCGTAAAACAACCAACCACCAAGAATACCAAAAGCCAAGCTTAAATAGAACCGTTTTCATCCAGCTTACATTGCCTTGCATTAAGGGTTTCAACTGTAAAAGATGATTATTTTCCCAGTCAAACAGCTTTGCATAACTGCATCACACTCCTCCACACTCCTTTTCCCTCATTTTTCAGGACTTTTTCAGGTTTCACAGGTTTTTTCAAAAACTTCTAATGTATTTTACATCTCAGTGTAGGACTAGGGTGAAAATTGCAGGCTTTTGAAGGTTATTATACCACACACTGATAAAATAAAACAATGCATAATATTTTTTTAAATGAGGCCTACCTTATTTATAGAGAAGCTCACTCCGACGACTTTTCTGGGATGCAAAAAGGTTAATAACAACCTGATTAAAGTCAGGTGATCTGTGGATGAATTCCTGCTCAATAGAGAATGCGGCCAGCGCATTCAGTCTTTCGTGTCCCATGTTGCTGCGGAGAAATGACTTCATCAATGTACTAAAACACCTTTCTGACTCTGCAGATGTCATTGGGGTTGTGATGGCTATTTGCATTAATTTTAGAGTTTCCGAAAAAGTGTTCTGAAGGTCGTTCTCTGTCAGCATCCTCAACAGTGATAGGGCAGAAGTTAACCCTTTAAACTCTGTACTACTGTACATCACCATCAGTTCACCTTTAAGTTTTTCTTTGCAGATCATAGGGAAATGTTCACATGCGGTGTCTAATTGCTTTTGTGGGAAGCAGGTGTTAAAATCTGAGAACAGATCTGGATTAATCAGTTCAAATGACTTTAAATGTTGGGCCTTCTCAAAGCGAGTCTTTGACTGCTCTATCATTATTTTGCAGCACTGAGCTGCCACAGAGGTACAAACTGAACTCTGCATCCGGCGCGGTGTTGGAGCACTTGCATCTGAGTTTGGTTCTTCTGTGGTCAGCGACTCATTCAGATCATTTATGGACCGGGTAAAATTTTCCAAGGCTTGTTTTGTTTTTGTAGGATCTGTGGCACGTTTTTGGAGGATGTTATAAAGAATGTCCACATGCATAAATGCACGGTGAAAAAATGACAAAAAGAAAAGAAAAGTTTTGTTCTGCAGCAGTGTGTACAAACCATGAGCTTGTTGGATTGACACGCTGTCCCAAGTCTGATCTTCGTAGATTTTTTCAAAGCATGCCTTCAGGTTTTCTTCCTGTTCAAACACAGTGTGCACCGTGCGGCTCTTGAAGTTCCACCGTGTTTGGCCCGATGCTGGAATTCTTCTGCTGCACACGTCATCCAGAACCGCAGTTCGTTTAGGGGACTTGGAAAAAAATGTTCCAAAAGCTGAAAGATTGGCAAAAAATATTCTGACAGGTGTGACTGATGAGCATGCCTGTTGAATGATCAGGTTTAACTGATGGGCATAACAGTGCACAAAGTGCGCATAAGGAAAGGTTTCCTGCAGCCTCGCCTGCAAACCGGAGGATGCACCGCTCATCACCGCAGCTCCATCATAAGTCTGCTCAATCAGCTTATTTTCCAGTTTAAATGGCTGGAGCTTTTCTTTCAGAAGCTTTTCAAATCCCTCTGCAGGCCTGTTTTCTAGCAGGAAAAAACCAAGGAATCTCTCCACTGCGGCGCATTCAGTGATGTATCTTAGCACAATCACACACTGACTCACACAAGCCACATCAGTGGTTTCGTCTGCTTGCACCGCAACAAATGGCGCTTCCAAAATTTCATCCTTAATTTTATTTTGATAAACCTCTAAGATGCAATCAAGCAGCTCATTTTGGCTGGTTTTAGAGGTGTAGTTAGCCACCTGTGTATTTGACAGATGATCTGCCAACTGACTGTCCAAATAAGAAAACTGATTAACAAGATCCAGAAAAACACCCCGATTCAGCGATGAGGAAGATTCATCAGACCCACGTAATGGTAGATCGTGTGCCCCCAAAATTTAATGCAATCCAAAATCCGCGATAAGGCATGTCTGTTTTTTTTCACCAGCTCGTTGTACCGTTGTATAGAAATGTGGTGGCCCTCATCCAGCTGACAGGCAATGCTAACTCTGCCAATTTTGGACAATTTTACACTGTTTCCAATGTGACTTTTGCTGCATTCATGCTTTTTTATTTTGTCTGATAAATGTTTTAGATCAACAATTCCTTGTTGGGTCCAAACTGTGTCTCCTCCGAACAACAAACACGGAAAGCAGAAAAGAGATTTTTTTTAGCTACACTTGCCGTTAGCCACTCCTTACGTTGGAACCAGGTCATAGAAAAACTCCGGTTTTGCCGCTTTTCCTTTTGCTGTATTTCAATATCCTGTGGTCTGTCTGGTCCCAACCTCTTCACCTCCAGCTTTTCCTCCAAAGACATCAAGGAAAATGGGTGACAAATCAAATAATCCACCTCGTTCATGCTAATCTAATCTTGCTCGCCATGCACCTACACTAAACCACACCCACATAAACTTGGGCGTGAAGCACGTTATTGTACATCCACCCTAACTGGCTTATTTCTGTGGCATTGGGCTGATCCTGGGCTGACCAGAATTAGCCCCAATGAGCCGCAAACTGAGTTGGGTGTGGCAAGACGCATGTCAATCATTCTGAACCACAGAGACATTGAATAGGCTATATGCCACAGACTTCCGTTCCAGCACTTCCGCATTCATCCCCTATACGGCACACTTCCGGTTTGCGGGCAACATGGCGTTAGCGGTGGCGTTCTTCACGAGATCACTGCAGGACTTGCAGAAAATCACTGTTAATGATGTCTACAGAATTATTCAGACCTTCTCTAAAGCGCCCACATCTAAGAAGGACAAAGGATTTAAGCTTTATGTGTCTAACTACATAAATAACTATGAAGGTAAGTCGGTATTTGTTTTCAGTTCACCAAACTGCCTCATAGGCTAACACACAGCTAACATATCTGTAGTTAACCTTGCTAAATTGTTGAGTAAACGCGTTTTGTCTGTACAATGTTTCTTATTAACACAAATGTTAGTTTCAAACAAGGAAGCAGGAGAGATCACAGTTAGGGCTGAGTGTTTACAGTCCATGAGGAAGAGCCAGAAGCCCCACTGTTTGAGTCAAAGCCACCTGACAGTTCAGTTTCAAACAAGGAGGCAGGAGATTTAGAGCAGATTGAAACAAAAGTTATTTTAATTCAAGTTTGTGTACAAAAGTTGAGCTGAAGTCAAACCTGTTAAATCACTGTTTGTAGCAGGCCTTAATAAGAGATGTTTTCTTTCACTGCACAGGACACGGCAGGTGTTGGTGATGATGAGGGAACCCCTGGTCCAGCCTAGATGTTTGTGAGACGTGGGAAGACACCACCGCTACAGCTCAAACATGAGGGAAGCAGTGAGGAGCTGAGATTGGATCCAAACACCAAATACAAACAAGTTGTTCCACTGAGGCACTGTAATCTGACTGATTACATGTTTTTAAATCTCCAAGAGTAGTCGAGGAAGCTGTCAGTTAAAGTCAGAAGATGTGATGCTATAATTTAAACAGCGTTTAAATCTTGTGCCTCATTTAGCTTGATTCAAACGTTTTCTACTGTAATGTAACATCATCATCAAATTTGTTTTTAATAAAATGCCTAAAATAAAACTGAACTCTAAGCCTGTCTTAAATCAGCATACACATTTTTTGGGTGATAATACTGTACATCAATAAGAAGACAAAGTCATGATGTGTTGAACATTTTATTTTCTTACAAGCACTAAGTAGTGTGACTGTAGTGTCAGGTAGATTTTTATGTATCTGCTCTTCAGGTATCAGGTCCTAATTGAGCTGAGTACTGTCAATAAAAAGTTGCTGTGATGATCCGGCTGACCGTGGACTGATGGACACCGTACCGGTCAGCAAGGTCCCGTTGCTTTGATCCAAGGTCAAGGTCATTTAAGAACAGGAAGAACTCAACGGGCTGCAGGGTATGAGGGGTGGTGTGGATAAATAATCAATAAATAACACTGAACAACTGGTAATAACTAATAATTCAATCTCAATGTCACTACTTGTGCAATAACCTGTCACACAACCTGTGTAATGTTGATTATGTGTAGTATATATATATATATATATATATATATAATATATTTATTATATATACTGTATGTGTATATATTTATATATATATATATATATAAAACTTTATGTGCATGTTAGCTTATATTACTAGCTTGAAATACTTGCAGTAGTTCATTCAAATTCATCCTGCTGCATTGTTATATCCGTCTCTCTTCAGGACTTTGTGAATATTATAATTACTTTTTCACT
>JBBPBX010030652.1:0-25601 GCA_038048925.1 Garcialebias charrua
GCCAGACCGACACATAGACAAGACACATGGAAAGTTTATCCACCTGAGAGCATATCGCAGAGTGCCCATGGGAAATGAGGCAGCCAAGAAGCACAAGAACAACTTTTATTTCAAATGAAACCCTTGCTTTTGTTTTCTTGTGTGTGTGTGTGCGTGCGTGCGTGCGTGCGTGTGTGTGTGAAATCTTAAAAGTCATGGTCAGTTTTTTTTATGTCTTGATATGTTTGCATTAGTATTTGTTATGAATATACATACCACTGTGTACTGTATTTACTAGACTGTTTCATAAACTGTTATATTATACTGATTTTTCATAGTTCTTATTGAAATGGTTTACTGGTCCAGCTTGTGATTTGTATAGCAGATTTAAAACAAATGTACGGTACATAAAGTGCTTCAGATATTACAAATAAAAAAACAAATAACCACTGATAGATAGTTTTATTTGTCCCCGTAGGGAAATTAGTTTGCAACATTGTCAGCAGGCATTGACATAAAGGACATACTTATACAAACATGACATTAACATCCATCATTATAGCAAAGACGTTTGAGCTCAGTAATTCATGATATGTTTGTATTATTTAATGATTTAATTGCTTGTATTGGAAACATATGTTAAGATAGTTATTTTACATGAATGCCAAACCTATATTTACAGTATATCAAATTTGCATAAATGAATAAAGAAAAATCCGTAAATATTTGAGTGACATCTGTCACGTATTGGCGTGAATCTAAACCAACCATACGTGAAAGATGCGGAAAGTTTCCAAAGAGATCTAAAGCAGGAATCCCGAGGGATAAAAGCCACATTTTACAGGATCTGCAGCAGATAAAAATCCGGAAATATTCGAGAGACATCTGTCAGGTATGGGCGTGAATTTAAACCAACCATACGTGAAAGATGCGGAAAGTTTCCAAGGAGATCTAATGCAGGAATCCCGAGGGATAAAAGCCACATTTTACCGGATCTGCGGCAGATAAAAATCCGGAGATATTCGAGAGACATCTGTCAGGTATGGGTGTGAATCTAAACCAACAATACGTCAAAGATGCAGAAAGTTTCCAAAGAGATCTAATGCAGGAATCCCGAGGGATAAAAGCCACATTTTACAGGATCTGCGGCAGATAAAAATCCGGAAATATTCGAGAGACATCTGTCAGGTATGGGCGTGAATTTAAACCAACCATACGTGAAAGATGCGGAAAGTTTCCAAGGAGATCTAAAGCAGGAATCCCGAGGGATAAAAGCCACATTTTACAGGATCTGCGGCAGATAAAAATCCGGAAATATTCGAGAGACATCTGTCAGGTATGGGCGTGAATTTAAACCAACCATACGTGAAAGATGCGGAAAGTTTCCAAAGAGATCTAATGCAGGAATCCCGAGGGATAAAAGCCACATTTTACAGGATCTGCGGCAGATAAAAATCCGGAAATATTCGAGTGACATCTGTCAGGTATGGGCGTGAATTTAAACCAACCATACGTGTAAGATGCGGAAAGTTTCCAAGGAGATCTAATGCAGGAATCCCGAGGTATCACATACACTCATATTTTCAAGATCCTTGACAGATAAAAATCCATAAATATCCGAGAGACATCTGTCACGTATGGGCGCGAACCTAAACCAACCATACGTGTAAAATGCGGAAAGTTTCCAAAAAGATGTAAAGCAGCAATCCCGAGGAATAACAGCCACATTTGTTCTGGATCTGCGGGAGATATAAGTATCCGGATTTTGGGATTTTTTAAGGATCATTGCGGGCCGTTTACAGGAATATCCGGAAACCGGATCTGCCGGGGATGCGATACGGAAATCCCCGGAAATTGTCCGTATATGTGAAAGATACGGAGATATACGAGATCAGATACTTCCGTATATCTATGGTTTTAGTGCAGTGGAACAGCGCAACAGGTACCCGAGCTCCACAAGACATCTTTGTGACAATATTAGCTCGAAATAACAGAAAACAGAACTTCAACGATGCGTACAGATTAGCAAGTAAACAATGATGGAGCCAGTGCAGAACTTCTACTTCTGGGGTCAAATGGAAGTAAGTCCCATAATCGCTTCTACAGTGACACCCCCAGGAATAAGGTGGATAGAGGGTACACTGGTCACGTGACCTTGTGATTCACTGCTACAATGGTGGTCATTACAAAAACAACCAAACATCTGCACCTGGGGTTTTGACTAAATAGCTCTGTGTAAGGGCTGACCATGTAAAAAATGTCTAAAATAATAATGTATATAATGTAATAACAACAGTGGTGCTGCTGGTAAAGTTGTTGTATCTCAGCAAGACAGTCGCAGGATCAAATCCCGGCCCCAGGTCTTTCTGGGTGGAGTTTGCATCTTCTCTCCATGTATACATGGGTTTTCTCTGGCTACTCCAGTTTTCTCCCACAAACCAAAAACATGCATGTTAGACAGATTGGTAACTTTAAATTGTTCCTAGGTGTGAGTGAGAGAATGGTTAGTTTGTCTCACTTAAGGCCCCGGCAGAGCTCTGTGTATGGCCTGTACGCCACTCTACGCGCGTGTTCTGTGCGCACGCGTTCACTGGCACAACTCTGCGTTCGTTCTCGCGTTAAATGCTCGCGTTTTCGCTCCAAATTCTTGTTGTAATTTGAACAGCTGCGCGCAGAGCGTTTACCTACAGGACAAACTGAGGTCGCTGATTGGTCATTTGCTGACACGCCTACTCAATTTAATGACAGTTCGGGTGGGGGGAAAAAAGGCACGAGCTGCCTCGGCTGCAGCCGTTGCAGTGTTCTAAACTTTATATGTTAATAAAAAGTTCTAAAGAATGAAAATAAAAACAGGGAGTGCTGGTCCTGCAGCCCACAGCCCAACAGGAAATCTGTAGAACCTGGCACAGCCACGTAGGACCTGAGTTTAATTCGCTCGTGCCAAATTCATTCATTTCAGTCATGGAGTCAACAGAGGATGAAGCGATCACTTGACTTTTGGTAAAAAACAAAAGAAAAGGCCAGATCAGGGATGAAGAAGGGGAATTTAATACATTTGTGTCTCATACAAAACAGTCCGGCGCCGGGCAGTTTATTGTGAGGCAACGCGCCTCGCGTACGAGATCGTAAAATTTGAGCTTTGCGCGTTTGTGCCCTGCGGGGCTACGCTTGTGCCTCTGTGTACTTACAGCGTATGGCGGCATATTGCCTTACGCAGAGCTATGCCGGGGCCTTCAGCTCTTTATGTATCCCTGTGATGGAGCTGTCCAGGGTGTCCCCTACCGCTCACACAGTGATCGCTGAATATGGCCACCAGTGTCATCCGTTACCCAAAAAATAAGAAGTGGGTAAAAGACAATGGAAGGATGGATAATAATAACAATAATAATAATAGAACGCATATAAAATAAAGAAAATCCAGAAAGATATACATGCTACGAATGTTAACGGCAGAAAAGGAAAAATGTCTTTCCTTTCATAAAACAGCAGATTTGATCTTGTTATCTCGATGTGAATGTGATTTGACCAGAACTGAAGCTGATAACGGAACTGTTTAAAGGTAGCCTGTAGAGCTGATAATGGCTGTTAATTACTGAATTGGCTCATAGATAGTATCTTCAGTAGCAGATATTGTTTTGCTGTACTGCATGCTATGATTTAGTACAAATTATATATTACAAGCTGCTGTTGCCTCCATTAACAATTTATTATATGCTCTCTTTGCATGAATTCTGAAAATGTACTTTTTAATCTTTGGTATAGATTAGACACTGATCACTGCAATTAGTTGCAGCTAGCAGAGCCTACATTTACACAATTTACACGTTGAAAAGTCAATTTCAAATTCATGAACTAGCTGAAGTCATAATTACTGAAGCAGCTAAAAAGTCTTGAAATCGTTGGAAGTAAGTTGTTAATTATTGACTGTTTCGGGTCTAGTTTAGATCATCATTAGTTAGACCCAATATATTTTTCTTCTGGCTGTTTTACATGATGGTTGTATAAATTAAGATTAATTATGAATTACAGGTGCTGGTCATAAAATTAGAATATCATGAAAAAGTTGATTTATTTCAGTAATTCCATTCAAAAAGTGAAACTTGTATTTTATATTCATTCATTACACACAGACTGATATATTTCAAATGTTTATTTATTTTAATGTTGATGGTTATAACTGACAACTGATGAAAACCCCAAATTCAATATCTCAGAAAATTAGAATATTTATTAAGACCAATTAAAAAGTATTTTTTTATGTTGGCCAACTGAAAAGTATGAACATGAAAAGTAAGAGCATGTACAGCTTCAATACTTACAATACAACGTGGCATGGAGTCGATCAGTCTGTGGCACTGTTCAGGTGTTATGAGAGCCCAGGTTGATTTGATAGTGGCCTTTAACTCTTCTGAATTGTTGGGTCTGGTGTATCACATCTTCCTCTTCACAATAAACCATAGATTTTCTATGGGGTTAAGGTCAGGTGAGTTTGCTGGTCAATTAAGAACCATGGTCATTAAACCAGGTAATAATAATAATAATAATAATAATAATGAATTCAATTTATAACGCACTTTTCATTAATGAAAATCTCAAAGTGCTACAAGGTGCAACAGAATTAAATGTCAATAAAACAAGTAATAATAACAGTAGTAACTAAGATCAAAAGTAGAATCATGAGGAGGTAGAGTATGCTCGGTTGAAAAGAAAGGTCTTCAAGCCGCTCTTAAAGTCAACCACAGACTGTGGGGCTCTCAGACAGTCAGGAAGAGAGTTCCACAGGCGGGGGGCAGCCACACTGAAAGCCCGGTCTCCCATGGTCCTTAATTTGGTTCTCGGAATGTGAAGGAGATTACTGTTCTGTGACCGCAGCGACCGGGTGGATGAGTATGGAATAAGAATATCCTTCAGATAATCTGGTGAAGCTCCATGTAAGCATTGATGTGTAATGAGAGCAGTTTTGTACTGAATTCTGTAGGCGACAGGAAGCCAATGAAGGTTATGGAGAATGGGCGTAATATGTTCAAATTTACGAACTCTCAACAAGATCCTTGCTGCACTGTTTTGAATATATTGAAGTTTTTGTAGGTTTTTGGCAGGGATTCCAATAAACAGGGAGTTGCAGTAGTCGAGCCTGGAGGAGACAAAAGCATGGACGAGCTTCTCAGCATCGGAAAAAGTTAGGGATGGGCGAAGTCTGGAGATGTTTCGAAGATGGAAGAAGCAAGTTTTAAACAGAAGCTTAATGTGATTTTCAAATGTAAGATTGGAGTCCATTTTTATTCCAAGATTAGTAACAGAGGTGGAGAGGGGGATGTCTTGTCCAGAAAAGGAAAGTGTTGTTATAGGAGATGTTTGTACCTGGTGAGGGGTGCCAATCAGTATGGCCTCAGTCTTGGAGCAGTTTAATTGAAGAAAGTTCTGATTCATCCATGCCCTAATTGCCTCCAGGCAGGCAGAGAGGGCAGTGAGTGAAGATGGAGATGACAAGGTGGAAGATGAGGATGCTCCAGTCCTGATGTAAAGCTGTGTATCGTCGGCATAACAGTGAAAAGAAATGTTGAACTGATTAATAATTTGACCTAAAGGCAGCATGTAAAGGGAAAACAGCAGGGGCCCCAGAACCGACCCCTGAGGGACACCACAGGAGACACAGACTGTCTGGGACGTGGCGTTGCCAAGACTAACACATTCCAGCCTATTGGAGAGGAAAGATTTGAACCAGTCCAGGACGGTGTCGCAGAGACCGACCTCCACATGAAGACGGTGGAGGAGGATACTATGGTCCACAGTGTCGAAGGCTGCAGTGAGGTCAAGGAGGACAAGGATGGAGGGAGAGCCAGTGTCAGCAGCCAAGAGGACATCATTGGTAACCCTCAGCAATGCAGTCTCTGTACTGTGAGCTGCCCTGAATCCAGACTGGAACTTCTCATACAGGGAGTGTTGTTGTAGGTGGTCCTGCAGCTGAGCAGCAACAGCTTTTTCCAGCACTTTAGACAGAAAAGGGAGGTGTGAAATTGGGCGGTAATTAGAAAAAATGTCGGGATCCAAATTAGATTTTTTCAGAAGAGGCCTAATGATGGCAGTTTTTAGAGGCAGTGGAACATGACCAGATTGTAGAGACTGATTTATTATTTGAGTGATTAGTGGGCCTATTGCAGAGTGATTGGTTTTTATGAGAGACGAGGGGAAAGGATCCAGGGCGCAGGATGAAGGCTTCATTTTCTTGATGATGGCCTCCACCTCACTCTGAACAACTTCGTCAAAGCTGTTTAGGGTCCCAGAATGCAGACGGGTAGGTGGCACACTGAGAACAGGGAGGTTGTGGAGCTGAGATCTGATAGTTTCAACTTTGGTTTTAAAAGATGAAAGAAACAGGTCGCATTTTTGAGCAGAGTCCTCAAGAGTTTGTTTAATGGGATTAAGCAGACGAGTTATTGTGGAGAAGAGCTGTTTAGAGTTTCCAGGGCAGGTGTTGATGATGTTAGAATAATATTTGGAGCGTGCTTCTTTAAGAGAATAGGCGTACGCTTTCTGATGTTCTTTGTATGCCTGCTTATGCACAGAGAGACCAGATGATTTTACACGTCTCTCAATAGCACGGCCAGTTGCCTTCATCTTGCGCAGCTCATCAGTGTACCAAGGGGCTGAACGCGAGAAAGACACCAGTCTTGTCTTCAAGGGAGCATGTAGGTCCAGGAGCTCCCGAAGAGATTGGTTGTAGTAATCCACAGAGTCATCTGCAGAAGGATGATTGACAGCGGTCAGGGTGTGAAGATCAGTAGACAGAACATCAGGGGAAATGTTTTTAAGGTCACGGAACTGGATAGGTCGTTTTGGGTTTGAAGCAGACGAAGAAGAAGGCACTTCCAGGGAGATGACCCTATGGTCTGAGACACCCAGGTCATATACAGATAAGTTATTGATGAGTACAGTGTCTGTAATCACCAAATCCAGAGTATGCCCCCTGCTGTGCGTAGGGGCGTCAACATGTTGAGTGAGATTAAGAGAGTCCAAAAGAGACTTAAAATCTGTTGCCAGAGGTGAAGAAGAATTGTCCACGTGGATATTTAAGTCGCCAAGAAAAATAGTCTTCACAGGGGAGGTGCAGAAAAAAGTGAGGAGGTCATGCATCTCTGAGTTAAATGAAACATGCGGTTTGGGAGGTCTATAAATTAATATAACATTCATCAGGAGTGGGGCTTTGAAGCTGAAAGCCAGACATTCAAAAGAGGAAAAGTCCTGAGAAGACAGATGAGACAATTTTAAATTACTGCGATAAATTACAGCCAGACCACCACCGCGGCCAGTGCTGCGGGCTCTCTGCAGATAGCTGTAACCAGAAGGACAAGCTTCGTTCAGAGAACTGAACACATCCGGTGGATGCCACGTTTCTGTAAGACACATGAGGTCCAAGTTCTTCTCCAGAATGTGATCATGAATTAAACGTGATTTGTTGGATAGTGACTGCACATTGAAAAGTTCTAATTTAATACCAGTTGGAATAGGAGCTAGGAGGTACTGGTAGCTTTGGCACTATGTGCAGGTGCCAAGTCCTGTTGGAAAATGAAATCTGCATCTCCATAAAGTCAGTCAGCAGCAGGAAGCATGAAGTCTCTAAAACTTCCTGGTAGATGGTTGTGTTGACCTTGGACCTCAGAAAACACAGTGGACCAACACCAGCAGATGACATGGCCCCAAACCATCACTGACTGTGGAAACTTGACACTGGACCTCAAGCAACATGGATTCTGTGCATCTCCTCTCTTCCTCCAGACTCTGGGACCTTGATTTCCAAAGGAAATGTAAAATGTACTTTCATCAGAGAACATAACTTTGGACTGCTCAGCAGCAGTCCTTTTTGTATTTAGCCCAGGTGAGACGCTTCTGATACTGTCTGTTGTTCAAGAGTGGCTTGACACAAGCAATGTTAAAGCTGAACCCCTTGTCTTGCATACATATGAGTGTGGTGGTTCTTGAAGCACTGACTCCAGCTGCAGTCCACTCTTTGAGAATCTCCCCCACATTTTGGAATTTGTTTTGTTTCACAATCCTCTCCAGGGTGCAGCTACCCCTATTGCTTGTACACTTTTTTCTACCACATCATTTCCTTCCCTTCATCTCTCAATGTGTTTGGACACAGAGCTCTGTGAACAGCCAGCCTCTTTAGCAATGACCTTTTGTGTCTTGTCCTCCTTGTGCAAGGTGTCAATGGTCATCTTTTGGACAACTGTCAAGTCAGCAGTCTTCCCCATGAGTGTGTAGCCTACAGAACTAGACTGAGACCACCAATCAAAGGCTTTTACAGGTATTTTGAGTTAATTAACTGATTAGTGTGTGGCACCAGGTGTCTTCAATATTGAACCTTTTCACTACAGCAACCCCTCGAGTTACGTCAGGGATAGGGACCTACGTGTGTGACTTAGGTCGATGTTGTCGTACCTCGCGGACCAAAAACACATGCCTGTCGTAGGTCCGCGTTTCTGACATAGGTCGCGGTTATACCGCTAACGGAGCGCCGCACACATATTTAATGGCATGAGACTGAACAAGCAGACATACTAAGGCCATAAACACGCACAGAACTGCACAATAAATAAAAAATATAATGTCTTACTTTGAGCCGGTGGCCCCGACTGCCAGGCGGACATTTGCGGCGAGCTCCCGGCCGCAGATGGATCCTCCGCGGCATGTCGGCTCGGTGTCTTCGCCTGTGTTAGCTGCTTTGTTAGCTGCTGTCGTTAGCATGTCGGGCGGCGTTGTGGCCGCCGATCGCGGGGCGATCCGCGGCTGCTCCTCCGGACCTGAGACGTCCACAGAGTTGACCGAGTGTTTCCAGCTAATTTATCCGTATGAGGCAACCCTGATCGGGCACACGGAGCCAGCTGACAGTAGACTCTGGAGCTCCATTGACTGCAGTACAGTTGTAAAATGGCGACCGGAAGTGGCGAGCGGAAACCGGAAGTTGCATAATACGATAAATTTCTAATCAAAACGTAAAATTAATATTTATACTTTATTTATAAAGCCATTTAAAACAACCACAGCTGCAACAAAGTGCTATACACATGAAATTAATAACTTTTAAACACACAAAAAAAAAAAAAAAAAAATTTTTTTTTTTTTTTTAATCATATTTTTATTAAATATGATAAAATCGTAAGTCTGAGTTGCCGTAGGTCGCAGGTGTCGTACCTCGAGGGTTACCTGTATATTCTAATTTTATGAGATACTGAATTTGGGGTTTTCATTAGTTGTCAGTTATAATCATCAACATTAAAAGAAATAAATATTTGAAATATACCTGTATTAGTCTGTTTGTGATGAATGAATATAATATTCAACTTTCACTTTTTGAATGGAATTACTCAAATCAACTTTTTCATGATATTCTAATTTTATGACGAGCATAAATGGAGGTATTGTAAAGAAAATAAAAATAATTTTTGACAGATCCTGTTGAGCTTGCTGTTTGCCTGTGAGAAGTTGCCTGTTTTGGACGCCATCTTAGCTTCTCCATGATGTCACAAATGTAAACAATGTGCAGGACAGGCGTCCTTCAGTGGTTTTAGAGAATTCTGGGTTATTGTGAAGAAACAATGTCATCTGCTGGTTGGACTGGATACTGAAATATTGTAACAACCTGGAAAGAAAAGGTCATCCCCAGCTGTTCAAATGAAACTCTTTATTCAGTATGAGGAATCCACCTTTACATCACATTCACTTGATTTTTTTCTTATCAAAATAAATCATATCAAGGACAGGATTGTTTTACACACACGTCTACATTCAGTTTGACAGCAAAGGTTTTCAAATCTGAAAGATACATTAATTTTTTTATTTCCTGCTCAAGTAACAGGGCATACTATACCCCCAGTCCAGACTAAACCTGGGGTTAAATGGGCCTAGCCTATACCCTGGGTGACCAGGGTAATATAGGAATAGGAATAGAATAGTCTAGTTATAGCCCTCAAGCCAGATTATACCCCCATGATATCAATAGTGTTGAGTCAGAAACACAAGAAATACTTGATTTTTCTACATTTCTTACAGTGCTGCAGTCTTGTAATCCTGAGGTTGCGGGTTCGAGCCCAGGTTGCGTCAGGAAGGGCAATTGCCAACTCTTTCATGCGTTTGCTTGATGTGATAACCCTTGAAGAAGGAAGCTACCGAAAGAAACATCTTCTATTGGAATTCAGCTTGGTCAGGTAAGTTAAGTGAGAAAGCTAACTGACTCAAATCTTAACTCTAAACAAATAGACATTATTTCAAACAGACTTCTCCCTGGTAGATATGGCATACAGGTACAGTAGTTGTTTGTCTGAACTGACACTTGGTATTGCCACATTAAATTGTAGGGGGTACTTTTATTTTGTTGCAGAGTAGAACCTCAAACGCTGATCATGCAGTGGTCAAAATTGGAAAACTAAAGACTTTGATGTTCGAGGAAGCTGCTGTGTGTCTGAGATTAGATTACATTATGAAGATAAGACACACAATGTTAAAATATGTTGGCACACGGTCAAAATGAAAATTTGTCAATTAAATGTTTTTTTTAAATGGCATTAAGATATCCAAAATGGTTTGAAAAATTTTTTCTTTATTTTTTTTAAATAGTCTACACTGTTTTATGAGCTATTTTAGACTAGTCTAATCTAAAAAAAAAAGAACGTGTAAAATCTGGAAGGAAAAAAAACTGCCCATCCCTCCTCGCTCCTCCGCTTGCATTGTTGGCCAGTGGCTGCCATTTTGAATCATTGTTTCAGTTGAGTGGGATGAATATTCTCAGTTTGCAACCTTTTATCTATTTTTTTTTCTTCTTCTTCTTTCGGCTGCTCCCTTCTTTGGGTCACCACAGGAAACAAAGCCGCACGAAGACTTGACAAGTATTTTTACACCGGATGCCCTTCCTGAGGCAACCACAGACCACCGAGCTGCCACAGCCCTCTGTGTGGAGCAGAGAGCTGATATCTAGGGTTCCCGGGAGAGCAGATGGTGTGGGTTAAGGGGCTTGCTCAAGAGCCCAGAGTGGGGCAAATGTGGGTGGAGGCATGTGTGGGCGCTTCACCTTTCCCACACACATTTTTATGTTGTTAGTACCAGGAGTTGAACCGGCGATATTCTGATCACAGGCCCACCTTTTCTAACCTCTGCGCCACCACTCCCATGCAACATTTTATCACTAAAGATAGCAAATATTTCATACGTCTTGATTAAAAAAAAGTCAACCAATTTACTTTTAAAATTAAATCACAGTTGATGACTGGGCTGATACACATTCATTAACAAGACATCGGCTGCGATTGATGTTCAATAGCTATCAGGCCTAAAGTGATAAAGTCCCAGGTTCAGTCTGGCCCAGGACAGTTTCTCCTTCAGGGTATACTCTGGCCTGTCTGGCATTGATAATTAATTGATGTGAGGACACAGATTTGATCAGCCCTGCTGGACAACAGTTTGTAGTCATTTCACCACAAGCGTGCCCTTTCACAATGTCCAACAAGTCAACATGGTGAGGTGAAGGTCTGACAACACACACAAATAATACATTCACTGTCCCCCTCCCCCACAGAGGAACAGCAACACCACAGGAACATGGAAGAAGCACACAGAACATGGGGACTTCAATAACAAACATGCAGGAGTTTGTGTCTGGTGTGAGTCTGCTCAGCAAAAGTCACTGGGGGAGACGGTGCAAAGGGCACAATCAGGCAAAGCATCAAACACAGGAAAGGGCAATCATGTTTTTTCACTCTCCAAAAAATATATTTGAAATGAAACAGCTGCACTATTGTCATAAATACCATAAATAATAAATGAGAAAAAAAATATTTTACAATATCACCAAAGCAGATTGAGAAAACAGAAAAAAGAGGAGATTCTCTTCGATGGATAGAAATTAGCCAGTTCTTAAATCGTGGTGATTGTTGCTTTATCACTTTTAAGCAAGCAGTACCTCGATGTCCCCCGTCGCTGAGACATTTGAATAGTGAAGGTTTGTAGTTTTGGAGACGAGTGTTTTTCTGGACTGGGATTGAACAGGGAATGCAAGTAAACCTTAATGTTTTGGTGCAATATATTCAAGTAGGTAGAAGTTGCAGTGTGGAGAAAAACAGAGGTAGGTTTTTATTTATTTACTTTTGATCCACCACCAGTTGTAATGGCAGAACCAGATGTTGCCAATGGTGAACTTCGCCTCCATAGATTTATCTTTGGCCATCCCAGTCATTTGAGAAAACTATAATTTTAAGCAATATAAAATCTAGAATGCATGGTTTCCTCAAGTGATGGGATGGTTGGTCTACATACATATGTGGCTGTGGACATCTTGGATTTTGACGTGACAACACAATATTTGATAGTGACTTTAATTTCTCCTGGATGCAAGCACACACCTTAATGTTCTTCAGTATCTCACTTACTTTTTTAAGTTATCATGCTAACACCATGCACAGAAGGACAGACTGACAATAATTCCAATTCCACCTCTTTGCTCCACGACAGGGGACAATAAACTAAAAGAAAACAGAATCCCCCCTCCCCCCATTCACACACACAAACACACAAAAAGCCAAACTGCTCGTGTCCATCCACGTCATTGTCTGGTCTTGGGTTCATTTTTATAGCACAAGGAAGTTCATTTGACAAATTGAAATTAGCATGGGGTTAGCATTGCTGTTCGTGACACTGTCATAATAGAAACAATAGATGGAACTGATGGGTTGTTGCTAAGAACTGCGAGACAGCCACTGTCTCAGTAAGTGTTTGTTTTCTTCTACAATCAGACGGAAAATAAAAAAAAAAACACTTTTGTTCCTTTAGTGTTTTAACATCTAAATTATTCACCTCTAATCAAAACTGTCTGTTTCATAAAATTACCGTTTGTTAGTGTGGGTGAGCTGACCCAAAACACATGGCTTTATTTTCAATTTGTCACTTAAACCAATAGAAAAACAACCTTCATACATTTATATTCATTTGAAAAGCATAAAACATAAGAAAGATCAGTTAGTGTGTAAACACACACACACTCAGATAAGGGACCAAAGAGAGCAGCAAAGCTTCCAGCGAAAGGTTTAGAAGAAGAAACGGACTTGATGCATAGAGAGGCACGACTTTGAGAAAGGCCTTTGAGTTTTCAGAGGGAGCAGCAGCAAGGCAGCAGGAGACAAAGGACACATAGGACTCAGAGACACTATACAAAGAAAGAAAAAAACACCAACAGAGCGGGGTTCCTGTCGTATAAAGACTTCTCAGAGCAGATTGCAACTAAAAGCAAAGCCCTTCAGGACAAGCTGGAAGCCACATAATGAACACAGACACGAGAGAGGAAGACAGAAGGACTTGAATCCCAAAAGTGTTCGCTGGACAACACAGAAATTGTCAAATATTTTTTCCTCTTTAGAAATGTAGCTGCGAAAGTTGCCAGTTTTGACTAAGCTACTGTTTTGTTATTTGTTTTCTTTTATGGCCTTGTTATTCTTGCAATTTGCAGCAAAGGCTTAAAATTCAACAACCTTTCAGAAAAAATACTGATCACAGAAGGTGATGCAGATGTAAAAGCAGACAAGAGTTTATTCAGTTCCCAACACAAAATATATAAATGCATATCTGTAGTATACCAACCACCAACTCTAAGCACTATATATCTGTGGGTGTGAGCTAAGTGGCTTTGTTCCTTCAATCCAGGTGATAAAGAAATACTATGATAAAGTTCACTTAACTCAGAGCCTGTTCAAATCTGTCATTAAACATCAGCCTGATGTGACTGAACTATTTGTAGTCAGCTGTGATTGTGTTGACATCGAGTGGTTAAGGTAAGTTACCTGCTGTCAATAGACCCACGTGCACTCACTTCACACAGAGGGCTGTCAGATTGGTGTGAGAGAAGGTCTGCTGCTGTTTTGTACAGTACATGCAGACCGTTGAACTACATATTTTTTGTTACACCTGCAGACACCACCTCATTTCACTTGAAAAGTGATTCAGTATAATTGTCCAGTGCATGGGGTGCCCAATCCTGGCCCTTGAGGGCCACTATCCTGCTCGTTTTAGTTGTTTCCCTGCTTTTCAGCAGGCCTTCAAGTTCTACAGAAGCCCATTAATCACTCATTCATTCAAATCAGGTATTTCAAAACAGAGAAACAGCTAAAGCCCTTCAGGAAGCTTGTGGAGACTGGTAGATTCAAACAGCATCAAGTACTGCAAGTCCTCATCAGTAGATGGGAAGTAGCTGGAGAAAATTAGCTCCACCCTGCTTGGGGCCGAGAAGGTGTAGAGCAGGGGTGTCAAAGTCAAATACACCGAGGGCCAAAAAAACAAATTTGCTACAAGCCAAGGGCCGGACTGGTTCAATGTTTATTATAAGGGGGTGATATAATAATTTTTCTTCTTCTTTCTGCACTCTTTTCATTCACTGTTTTATTTTTGATGAATTTGTTTTATTTCGTCTCTTTTAAATGAATGAATAAATTAATTAAATAAAATATTAAATAGCTTTACATCTGCTAAGTTCTTGGCATAAATCAACACAGACATGTTTCTGTTTTTAGTATTTTACATTGTTTTATAATGTAGCTGTTTATGTTTCATTTTTTTAATACAATTTTCTTATGATTTTTAATTAATATGCTTTTTTATGATTGTTTACTGTTGGCTGCAAGTATCAATCTGTGAAATCCTTCATTGTCTACAGCTGATAGCTGTTGGTCATTAATTATGATGAAGTTTAGCAACTTCTCTGTGAACATTTGAGCTCCGTGGCTTCAGCGGTGTGTTTTTATTGTTCAATCCGGGGCGGGCGCTCTGATTTCAGTCAGCCGCTCTCAGCCTGTCCCTCCTACGAGACGGTCAGACAGCGGGTCGGACTGGACGCAGCTGGCCGCGGTCGGTCTCCCTGTTTTGGTTCAGCGAGAGTGGCGTCCCGCTGAAGCCCCAGAGCTCGAATGTCCAACATAAAACTAACTTGACCGCAGTTTAATGTGGCGCTATGGCTCTGCAGACATTGCACGTTGCTGTCTTGTGGTGTTTAGTGTAAAATACTTCCACACAGCGGACATGTTACGATGAAAAAGTTGGCTAGCTGTTAGCTAAAGTGCTACTCACTCAGTCCGCATGCTGTAGCTGGCTGCAAACTATGAAATGGATTTCCTGAATGTGAAACGAGGTGGGTCTTATTACTCTGGGTTCATGAGACAAGACTCCGGATCGGATCGGCTCCATCCCTACTACCGTTGCATTGTAGGGAATGTAGTGTTGGTGCATGCAAAACACCAGCGGGCGGCTGTGGCCTACGGGCCGTTTCTAATAGTAATTAAATATCATCCAGGGAGCCATAGATAATTAATTTGCGGGCCGGATCTGGCCCGCGGGCCTTGACTTTGACATATGTGGTGTAGAGGCAGGGCAGCCGGCTCAGGACCGGAAGGTCCTGGGTTCGATCCCCGGTCACTGCATACCTCGTTGTGTCCCTGGGCAAGACACTTAACCCCGAGTTGCTCCCAGTAGGACTGGCAGCGCCTTGCATGACAGACTACCACTATTGGTGTATGAATGTGTGTATGAATGGGTGGTTGGCTGGTACTGTGAAGCGCTTTGGGGCCCCTCATAGGGGGCTGGAAAGCGCTATATAAGTACCATACCATACCATACCATTTTATTTATAAAGCACTTTAAACAGGAACAAGTCCACACCAAAGTGCTGGAAGTGCTGGAAGTAAGCCCCATTTACCATTTAAAGCATGCAGGATAGTGGCCCTTGAATCACCTTTGGTCTATTGTATATAGGTTTGCTTTTAGTATTTGATAAATTAAACAAAACTGGAAAAAATATTTTTAGGTATGCTTTTAGTATTTGATAAATTAAACAAAACTGGAAAAATATTTTTTTTCTTGTAATCTACAAACGTGCTTAAAGAGTAATGACATTTTTGTTGGTACCATTAAATATACTATAAATCCTTGCAGTGACTCATTAATATGTCGAAGACTTTGATAGAGACAAGACTAATATCACAATTAGCAGTTTCCATACCCAGAGATTGAATTGAGACAGAGACCAAACAATTGTAACACACGTGTTTTATCTTCAGTCATGGAACACAGAGGCACTGGCGGGAGCTGTAGGAGATGGGAGGTTGGTGAGCATTTAGAAATGTCAGGAAATAAGAGTTTTCTGTCCAGAGAACATGTTGCTGCTTATTAAATGTATTTTCTTGTTGTAGGTTTGGAGGAGGGTACCAAAGGAGGACAAGAGGAAGACCAGATGACCAGTTAAGAGGAGGTGGACTTACGAAAGTGGCATGATAGACCTTATGTCTGGATGAAGAGAAGTTAGTATGATGGTTATGGTTCTTGTTTGTAGGTGGCTGCTCTGGAGGAATGTTCCAGGGAGGACTCCGATTCACCGACACCAGGAGTAGACTCGAGGCTAATCAAGGAGACGAGGAAACTGGTAACTGGAGCATGGAAGGGACAATGTTCCAGCGGAGACTGGTAGATTCAAACAGCATCAAGTATTGCAAGTCCTCATCAGTATGGGAAGTAGCTGGAGATAATTAGCTCCACCCAGGAGCTGCAGGAGAGTGAAGTGGAGGAGAAAAACCAGAATCACCACAGCTAAGACATAAAAAGATTGAGTCAGATCCTCTGAATGGGTTCTACTTTGTTAAAACTGTTTGCAACAAAACGTTCATCCTCAGGGATTACTTTGAAGATCACGACTTGGACTTTTTCTGCATCACAGAGTCGTGGATGTCGCCGGGTGAGTCCAGCGCATTGACGGAAATAATACCACCAAACTGTTTGTTTTTTAACGACCCGCGACCATCAGGTCGTGGTGGTGGATTATTAACAATATTCAAATCAACTTTTGACTGTAAACAACTGTCCATTCCAGTCTCCTGCTCTAGCTTTGAGCTGACTGTTTTTGAACTAGGCCATTCACCTGTAACTTTGTGTGCTCTTGTCTACCGGCCGCCTCGTTCCAAGAACTTCATCAGCGAGTTTTCTGATTTCTTGGCTGAAATTACAGCTAAATATTCTCGGGTCGTCATTTCAGGCGACTTCAACTTGCATGTGTGTTGTCCTGAGAAGCCCATGGTTAAGGACTTTTTAGATTTATTGGACTCATTTAATTTAACTCAACACGTGAACTCTCCCACGCAGCAGCGTGGACATTTATTGGACCTTGTTTTAACATGTGATGTGACCGTTTCAAACCTTGAAATAGGTGACAATGTTTTCTCGGATCATAGGCCAGTCAATTTTCAGTTCACCATCCCCCATGTAACCCCTAAAACATGCATTTCTGCACGTAAAGGCAGGAATGTTAACCATTTAACTGCCGCACGTTTCACTGAGGTTTACAACAATGACATGTTAATTCAGCCCCCATTGTTCCTCTCCAGCACTGAGGAGCTGACAAACCAGTTTGACTCTGTTTGTTTAAAGGCTTTGGATCAAGTGGCTCCTATTTTTTTTTTTCATTCAACCTTTATTTATACAGGCTAGCCTCGTTGAGTCACGGGGACTCATTTACAAGAGGGACCTGTCTCACTCACACCAAACAACCATCCACTCTTACACTCACACCTAGGGTCAATTTAGAGTCACCAATCAGCCTAACAAGCATGTTTTTTGGTCTGTGGGAGGAAACCGGAGTACCCAGAGGAAACTCACGCATGCACGGGGAGAACATGCAAACTCCACCCAGAAAGGCCCCGGACCGGGATTTGAACCGGCAACCTTCTCCCTGAGAGAAACCTAGAAGACCAAAACTCAGGGCCGAACCGTGGCTGAATGACACGACCAGAGCTGCCAGGCAGCAATGCCGAAAGGCGGAGAGGAAATGGAAAAAAGACAGACTGCAGGTCTCTTTTCAGATGGTAAAAGAGAGCTGGCGCCGATATCAGAAAGCAGTGAAAACTGCTAAATCACAATACTTCTCTGATATCATTGCTGCAAACTCTCGTAACCCTCGAGTTCTGTTCTCCACCCTAAACTCTGTTCTCCACCTCACTGAACAATCACCCATGGAAGCCTCGACTGAGCTGTGCGAGAACTTCCAACATTTCTTTTTAGATAAAATCGCAACCACCAGGGCTCTCATTTCTCCTCCATCTCACGATCCATCCATCCCACCTCAATCTGTTGCTGTTTGTGACCATTTTGAACCAGTCTCTCTGTCCTCTCTAGAGCAGGTCATGTGCAGCCTGAAACCATCTGGCTCCCCCTTCGATGTGGTCCCCCCTCGGCTTCTAAAGGAGGTTTTTCACACTCTAGGTCCCTCCATTCTCTCGATTGTAAATAGCAGTCTATCCTCGGGTGTGGTGCCAAAATCATTAAAACATGCTGCTGTTCAACCCCTCCTGAAAAAACCAAACCTCGACCCGTCAGTATTATCCAATTTCAGGCCTGTCTCCAGACTCCCATTTGTTTCTAAACTTCTAGAGAAAATAGTTGAGTCCCAACTAAAGTGCTTCCTGGAGGATCACGCTATCCCCGAGCTATTCCAGTCTGGCTTCAAATCCCTCCACAGCACTGAGACTGCCCTACTGAAGGTTTTTAACGACATCTTCCTATCCACAGATACTGGTGACTCTGTGCTGCTTGTCCTATTGGACCTCACATCCGCTTTCGACACCATCGACCATGAGATCCTCATTGCTAGGTTGGAGCAGTGGGTGGGCATCTCAGGATCAGCCCTAAACTGGTTCAGATCCTACCTCTCTGACAGGTCTTTTTGTGTGTCCATCAATGATTTTACTTCTGCAGTGGCGGCTCTTAAATGGGGGGTTCCGCAGGGGTCCATCCTGGGTCCTCTCTTGTTCTCCTTATACCTGCTGCCACTCGGTGCTATTTTCCGGAAACACAATATACCTTTCCACTTCTACGCTGATGACTGTCAAATTTACTTCCCCCTAAGACAAAATGGTACAGGCTCTATTCAACCTCTGCTCGACTGCCTGGCTGACATCAGGGACTGGATGGCTTTAAATTTCTTAAGCTTCAATGATAAGAAGTCTGAAGCCATATTGTTCCTTCCCAATGACACAACCTCAAACCACTGCATTGACCTGTCTGCTCTACCCCTGTCCGAAAAACAAAAAGTCACAAATCTGGGAGTGATAATGGATCCTTCCATGAAACTCAACAGTCATGTAAACATGATCGTCAAATCCTGTTTTTTCCAGCTGAGGCGTCTGTCTAAGCTGAAGCCCATATTATCCAAAAACAACCTGGAGACAGTGATTCACGCATTCATTACATCTAGGCTTGATTACTGCAATTCACTTCTGCTTGGCGTCAGTCAAGCCACCATTGCACGATTACAACTGGTTCAGAACGCAGCTGCCCGATTTTTAACCAGCACACGCAAAAGAGAGCACATTACACCAGTCTTGGCCTCCCTTCACTGGCTACCGGTTCATCTTCGAATCCAATTCAAAATTCTCATGTATGTCTACAAATCGCTGAACAGTCTCGCCCCCGCCTATCTCTCGGATCTGATACACCCATATGTCCCTCCACGTGCTTTGAGGTCAGAGGATCAGGTACTCTTAATAGTTCCAGAAACTCGCCTTAAGCGCAGGGGTGACAGGGCGTTCTCTGTAGCAGGCCCAAGACTCTGGAACGAGTTACCGCTGCTCATCAAACAGGCCCCCTCCCTCTCGGTTTTCAAATCCCGGTTAAAAACTCACTACTACTCCATTGCTTTCAATGCCAGCTGATTTGTATTGGATCGTTTTATTTATGATCTGCAATGTTTTTATGTTTTTCGTGTTGTACTTCATTGTCTGTGTTGCCTGTTGCGTGTTTGTTTGTCCAGCACTTTGGTGTGGACTTGTTCCTGTTTAAAGTGCTTTATAAATAAAATGGTATGGTATGGTATGGTAAAACATTTTATTCTTCAACTGAACATAGTGGTTGCACCAAGAAGAATTATTCTGGTGGAGATGATAAAAGCCCCAGAATCAGCCATCCACATGTCCAGAGGAGGTACAGTGGGTATATTGGTAATGGTGTTAGAAATGCAGCTGCCAGGAAAAAGGCACAGAGAAGATATATGGATGCAGTTAGAGAAGACATGGAGGTAGTTGGAGTGAGGACAGAGGATGCAGAGGACAGAGTGTAAAGGCCCCAGTAGACCTGCGTGTACTCCCTGTACGCCTCTGTACGACGTACGTACGCTGAGGCAAAAGCGTAGCCCCACGTAGTCCCTCAGGGCACGAACGCGCAAAGCTCTTTTTTTACGACCGCGCACGCTTGCGCGGTGTCTGACCATAAACTTCCCCGGCGCCGGACTGTTTTGTATGTTACACAAATGAATTAAATTCCCCTTCTTCATCGCTGATCAGGACTTTTTTTTTTTTGCCAAAAGTCAAGTAATCGCTTCTTCCTCCGTTCACTCCATGACTGAAATGAATGAATTCAGGTCCTACCTGGCTGCGGGAGGTTTTAAATATTTCCTGGTGGGCTGCAGGAAAAGCACTCCCTGTTTTTTTTCCCACTTTTTATTAGTTTTTATTAACATATAAAGTTAGAAAGACCGCAACGGCTGCAGCCGAGCGACCACAGCTGAAGCCAGCTGGTTGTCCTGCTCGAGCTGTCAATCATTTCAGTAGGCGTGTCAGCAAGTGACCAATCAGCGACCTCAGTTTGTCCTGCTTCGCGCGCAGCTGCTCACATTACAACAAGGATTTGGAGCGAAAACGCGAGCATTTAACGTGAGAAAGAAAGCAGAGCTCTGCCAGTGAACACGTGCGCACAGAATGCGCACGTAGAGTGGCGTATAGGGAGGACGCTGAGGTCTACTGGAGGCTTAATGGAGGCGGATGACTCGCTGTGGAGACCCCTGAAGAGGGAAAAGCCGAAAGAAGAAGAAGAAAGATTGTGACGTCTGGCCCCATCATAATTATGTGATCTTAACATCTCCGCTCCAGTTTATCAACCAGTTCCTCTTAGATGTCCCCAGAGCCAAACTGAAGTTTAGAGGTGTTCGGGAATTCACCGTTGCTCTACCAAAACTGTGGAACAGTTTACCTGTTATTTTAAAGACTTCCGAGACGGTTGAGACTTTAAAATCTTTGCTTGAGACATCTTTTACCCCTTGGTCCATGCAGAGTCTGAGAACCAGTTGGATATGATTGTTCTTGTTGTGTTGTTGTTAACTTTCTTGTGTTTCCTTTGTGACACAATATGTATTTTTTTGTACATCATTCTTTAATTTGACTAAATTGTAAAGTACTTTGGTCAACTTTTGTTGTTTTTATGTGCTATCTACATAAACTGACACTGACATTCTGTTTGGTCATGTCAGTTCTACTTTGGGAATCCAAAAAGGTTGTGTTCAAAACTACATAACATTGCAAATAGAAGGGGTCCACGTACGTTCTGTCACAGAAGGTGTTCTGAGTTTACAATGTTTTCAATTTGCAGTGAGATTGTTCAAAGTGGATTTAGTGTTATCCCAAAGCAATCTGATCTCTAAAGATGCATTTAAAGACCAAGTGTGAATGATGTCTTAAAATAGCTGTTTTAAAACAGCCTTTATAGATTCAAATTTCAATTTTTTTTTTTTTAAGAATAGTGTTGAGTCCCTCAATGGACAGATATGCAGAACATAAACTGAGGAGGTGGTCTCAGAGTTCAATTTTCAGAGACCTACAATGCAGAATTCAGTCTGATACCCTATCAGTTCTACTGTAATTCACTCCTACATGTAGGTGACCAGTGTGCCAGGCTGACAACGATCCTGATGGCCCCCAGGAGGGAGGGGAGGTAGACAAATACCTTAATGACCTTCAGGAGAGATAATCTAATCTGAAGGTGAATCTAAATAATAGGATGGAAGCCTCTCGTGATTTTTGTGTTTAAAATAAATTGTTGTTTACCTCTGAGTTCCTTGTGTCACCCTGCACCACTGGGTTCGACCTTTAAACCACCAGAACACAACCCAGGGTGGCTTCAGTCAAGAATAGCAAGAAAAGTTTTGTATCTACCATTTTTAGTTTTAAAATGTGTTTTATCTCTAAACAAGTGTGACAATGGCACTCATAAAACACAATTTCCAAAAGTTTTCGACATTTTAAAAAAATCTGATAAGGAGTGGGATCAAAAGAAAACAGGTTGTTGGAATTTCAAGCCTTTGGTAGCTTTGGTCATGCTTTTGTGGAATCCATGTGCAAAACAGCTTAAAGGTAAAAGAAGCTGTTGATTTACAGAGTTTTGTTACCACGGATGATAGGTAAGCCTGTTTTATTCCTGCAACAGCACCAACAGTTTGGCTAACCAGAATCTGGAAATCATTTTAACTTGTAACCTGATTTTTTCTCTCTAAATAAATCACCTCTGTCCATCCACAGCTATGTAAAACTGTTTCCACTTCTTACCAAGAGTCTTACTCAGAAAAAATACAATAATTATCAGCGACATTTTTCAGTTGGTGGTATCATTCAGGATTATTTGTGGTAAATAAATAATGTATAACAACAGTTCATCAATGACAAATTATTTTGTTTTGCTGAGTAAAACTCTGTAAATAACACACTTTTTTTAGCTGAGGTTTACATGAGGACATTGGCACGAGTGTCAGGTAGCCGAAGCCCCACCAGTCCACCGCCAACCAGTACAGCCGATGCCAGCAAAATGGGAATAGACTTGGTGATGCCCACTAGGGAGCCAAAGATTAGGTTGCCCAATACAGCTGCCAGCTTACAGATGGCATTACAGAAACCAAAGCCAGTGCCCCTGAAACAGAAAACAAACAGAAACAAAAAAAGAGAGTCACATATAGTTATCTGTTTACTTACACAGGATACAAATATGCTGTAGTAACTATTTCAGGCCAGTAATGTATATGAGAATCAAGACACATATATGGAGTTTGGTGAGATCACCATGGAACATTTTCCCAACTCATTATGTGATAACTAAAGGGTCCTTCAGACCAAAAGCAGAAAATGATAGCTAAGCTGTCAAAAAAGGTTTGTTTATTCAAAGAGGGAAAAAAATAACAAATAGCTTATTCTTAAGTAAATTTATTTGACATAGGAGAAATTTAAATACATGGATCTTTCTCTGTTCAGAAAGCCACCATCCACAAGTGCTGCCTACTTCCCAGAAAAAGATGTCTAACTTATCGTTTATACAGTTCTATTGAGAATGTGAAACTCTTTGATTGGTGTAAAATGTTGGGGAGGACCTACAGTTTTAACCTTAGGCCTTAATGGACTAAGTTTAATGGACCAAAAAACTTAACGGCTGTTCAGGATGGACACTTCTGGGCACACCATCCGATCCAATACGGCCATGACAGCACACTGTTGAAGAAAGAAACCCACTCCCACATGTCACTACCAGATGATTACCTTATATGGTAAGAGGAAGTTGTTTACAGCTTGTACATGTGAGTAACCCTGTTTATCGACTTATTTTGTAACTAGAATCAGCTGTGGTTATCAAAACTAGGTCAGTGAGGCAGCTTTTGAGTATCTATCAGCAAAAAGCTATCACCCTCTGTCACATCTGGGAGGAAATTTACAAAGAACACCAAGACTCGACTTTAAGACTTTATTGTTACTGTTCAATCCTTACTTTTACACTTTAAGGTGTAAACAAATCCACATTCATTGAACTCAGTCTCACACCTTCAAACTGTACAGGTCAGCCCTTGTGAGCTAGAATTTTTAATCTTCTCAACACTGAGTTCCTCTATAATGGATTAAAACAGCATGCAGATTATACTTGATTAAAATATTTTATCACCCTCTTGTACCTCAAGTATTGGGGTTTTGTTCATGAGTGAGGGAAGAATAGAGAGTGAGATTGACAGACAGATTGGTGCAGTGTCCGCAGTATTGCAGACTGTACCAATCTGTTGTGGTGAAGAGGGAAATGAGCTGTAAGGCAAGCTCTCTGTTTACCAGTCGGTCTACGTTCCTACCCTCACCTATGATCACGAGCTCTGGGTAGTGACCGAAAGAATGAGATCAAAGATCCAGGCGAATGAAATGAGTTTCGTTTGCAGGGTAGCTTAACTCTCCCTTAGAGAAAAGGTGAGAAGTTCAGATATCCAGGAGAGACTCGGAGTAGAACCGCTGCTCCCCCACAATGAGAGGAGCCAGTTGAGGTGGTTCAGGTCAGGTGTCTGGTAAGGAAGCTTGGCACCTCCCTAGGGAGGTATGGGCATGTCCGACTGGGAGGAGACGCCATGGAAAACCCAGGATACGCTGGAGAGACTATGTCTCTCGGTTGGCATGCAAACACCTTGGAATCCTCCCAGAAGAGCTGGAAGAGGTGGCTGTGGAGAGAGATGTCTGAACCTCCCTGTTCAAGCTGCTGCTCCTGTGACCTGACTTCGGAACAAGCTAAAAATAATGGATGGATGGATGGACTCACCCTCAGTCTGACACAAGTGGGATGAAATGTACAAAGAGCACTCAGACTTTACTTTAAGACTTTATTGTTACTGTCAACAGAATATAATACAGTATTATCAAATAGTTTTAATAACTTAGCAAAACTAAAACTATCAAACACTAGCTAAACACAGAACAAGTTCAGTAAAAGCTAAAATGGCAAAAGGGTAGCTAAAAGTAGCAAAAAACTAAAAATGACAAAAAGTCAGACTTAAAGTAGCCAAAGGTAAACATAGCAAAGGTCTACCTAAAAGCAATAAGCTAAAAGAAGTAAAGATCTAAGTTGAAGCTGCCTTTGTATTTCATGTGGTCTGTGGGACTTGCATCACAATTCTTTACTCAGCATCAGTCACTTATTCAATCAAGTTAGAAATATTGCCACCATGTTTGACTATACAGTACGTCTAACATTTTATAATTTGCAGAAAGATGTGAACAAATAGGATCGTGTCTGACCTCCATGTTCAACTGTCCCCCTCTTACAGTGCTGTTAATGTATCATTCAGCCCTCTGCAAAGAGCAAGCGGCTATCAGGGCACTAACTATCGATTGTTAGGCTGATGGTCCTCCCTTTGCATGGAAAAAAACTAGTTTTGGCTGTCACCAGCACACTGGCTGAGCAAAAGTTAACGTACTTCTTCACTGTGTGATATTTCATGTGGAGTTCCTCAGGGATCGGTTCTTGGACCTAAGTTGTTTATTTTGTACATTAATGATATAATCAAGGTGTCTGAATTCCTAAATTGTGTTATGTTTGCTGATGACACTACCTTCTTTTGCTCGGGTGGAGACCTAAATCAGATGTGTGAACTTATGAAGAGGGAGTTTGCTAAACTACAAACTTGGTTTAAACTAAATAAGTTATCTTTGAATGTTGAAAAAACTAATTATATGATATTTAGTAAAAAAAAATTCTCTGTGGACTTTCCTTTTCAAATTGATGGCGTCGAGATACACAGAGTAAATGAAGTCAGGTTCCTTGGAGTAATTATTGATGATAAACTGTCATGGAAGCAACATATTAACCTTGTAAGAACTAAATTATCAAAGTCCGTGGCAGTATTGTATAGGGTAAGGGACTTCTTGAATGTAAAAGCTCTGAGTTTGCTATACAACACAATTATTGTACCACATTTGATTTACTGTGTTGGTGTTTGGGGTACTGCTTGTAAAACTTTAACCCAGTCAATTTTCATTTTACAA
>JBBPBX010030653.1:6308-35049 GCA_038048925.1 Garcialebias charrua
AAATAAAATTAAAAAAATTAAAATAAAAAAATCGATTTTGGGGCTTGTAGAATCGATTCTGAATCTCCAGGACTAAGAATCTAGATTCTTTTAAAAAATCAATTTTTTTCCTGCACCCCTAGTGTTTACGTCCAAATTAAAGTTTTGCAGCCAGTTTCCAAAATAAACTGAAGTTTATGATTCATTTCCTTCATTTCCTTCATTTCCTTCATTTCCTGCTGTCTTTTCTACACTCTATGATTTTCTAACAGCTGTCCTGTTCTTCTACTCTTCTCTTTTCCTTACGTTTTCCACGACTTGTTGCAAACCGCAGGTGGATGTGGATCTTCTCCAGTTTCAGTGGACTCCCGTCCACCAGCCTCCCCAACCGTCAGCTGTGACCAGCTACAGCGCGTCCTCCGCCGTGAGGACGGTTGCTGCTTCGTCAGTGGCTTCCTCCTCGTCGGTGGCGTTTGACGCCGCGGAGCATTTCCCTCCCCCGCCCACAAACCTGCCACAGGTGACCTCTGAGCACAGCGCCTCCCACCACTCGCAGGAGAAAGCTTCCCAACAGACGTACGTGGTCAATAAAGAGGAGTACTTCAAACACAAGAGCATGGCGGAGCTGAAGCGCCTCTACAAGCACATACACCCAGAAGTGCGCAAGAACCTCGAGGCGGACTTCATGAACCAGCTCACAGACGCAGAAAGAGCGGCCTTAGAAAGCAAGGACACAGTGGGGGACGTCCAGCAGACGCGCTACATGTTTGAAAATGACGGCGGCAGCTCCAGCGGTTGCTCGAGTCCTGACAGAGAATACCTGGAGTGGGAGGAGATCCTCAAAGGCGAGGTGCAGTCAACGCGCTGGATGTTCGAAAACAAGCCCTTGGACGCGATCAAAGATGACTCCCCAGACGAGAGCGAGGGGAAGAACATCTCCCAGCAGGAAATCATTGCTGGCAAGGATGTCAGATTCACCGCTTGGATGTTTGAGACGCAGCCCATGGATGCTCTTGTGGGGGAGGCCGCAGAAACAACGGAGCAGTCTCAAAAACAGACCGACCTGGCGAGAGGAGATGTCCGCACCGCAACCTGGCTTTTTGAAACTCAGCCTCTGGACTGTCTGAACAAGCTCTACCAAGAAGACGAGTGTGCCGTCACCAGTCACATCACTGGTGGAGATGTGAAAACCGCTCGGTACCTCTTTGAGACGCAACATCTGGATTCTCTGGGTAAAACGGAAACCATTGAGGAGAGTCACTTCCTGAACCTGAAGTCTGAGCTGGAAGAGATTAAGGGAGATGTGAAGATGACCACTCGTATGTTCGAGACACATCCGATGTGTGTCATCAGGGGGGATTCAGGAGAAATGCTTGAAATCACCACCATCCGCAGAGAGGAGACGGAGAAGGGCGACGTCAAGACGTCACGGTGGATGTTTGAAACCCAGCCTCTGGACATGATCAATAAAGATCCCGCCAAAGTGAAACTGATTTGTGGTATTTCCATGGAGGATGACGCTCAGGGTGGTGTGAACAAAGGTAGATGGCTGTTTGAGACCAAAACACTCGACTCCATCAACGATGAGGAATGGGAGAGCTCCAGAAAACACCAAGTGGAAATCATTGGAGCCGATGTGAAGAAACACTGCCTTGTTTTCGAGACTCAGCCTATGGCTTTGCTGAAGGATGAAACCAACGCCCGACCTTTGCCCTCCGAGGAGATTGTAGGAGGTGACGTTCAATCAGCCAAACATCTGTTTGAAACAGTACCCATGGAACATCTGAAAGAGCTGCTTGAAGTGGGAAAACTTAAGAAAACAGTGGCATTGGAAGAGGAAAAGGGGGATGTTAGACATCAGAAGTGGGTCTTTGAAAGCCAGCCTTTGGCGAGTATAAGAGATGAGAAGAAGGAGCTCACAAGAACGGTGAACATTGAAGCCTTTGATAAAGGAGATGTGACAAACTACAAAGAAAGGTTTGAAACCATGGATTTAAGTAAATGCGAAGGAACAAATAAAATCCAAGTCGAAGGTGTCCAAAGTGGCTCTGTTAGGTCCAACAAAGTGCTTTTTGAGAACACACCGATGTACGCCATGCAGGACAGCTCTGGCCATTACCACGAGGTGAGGACCGTGAGGCGGGAAGAGATTGTGAAGGGAGACGTGCGTAGCTGCCGGTGGATGTTTGAAACGCGTCCCATTGACGAGTTTGATGAAAGCATCAATAAGTTCCAGATCATTAAAGGTATTTCCAAACAGGAGGTCGAGTCCGGGGACGTCAAAACCGCCAAGTGGCTGTTTGAAACTCAACCACTTGACGCCATTAAGTTTTTCAGTAATTTTGAAGATGAAGAACATAAAACCAAAGAAGAGATTGAAATCGAGAAAGGGGATGTGAAAACCTGCAGGTGGCTATTTGAGACCCAGCCCATGGACGCGTTGTATGAAAAGGTGGAAAAGAGTGAGTCAGACGTGGAGGAAGTGCAAAAAGGCGACGTGAAAACGTGCACCTGGCTTTTTGAGACCCAAATGCTTGATAGCATACGTGATCATTCAGAGACGGAGACCATCCTGAAAACCTGCACCGTGAAGCAAGAGGACATTCAAGGCAAGGACGTGCACATGGCTCGCTTCCTGTTTGAAACTGAGAACCTGGAGAACATCACGGGCGAGGACAGCGGTTCTTTCAGAAGAGTTACGGAGATCGACATCCACTCAGGTGATGTTTCCAGGATGAAGTTCATCTTCGAGAACCGCTCCTCTGACATTATGAGCTCCACGTCAGAGGAAACGATGTGCAGGCTGAAGAAGCAGCAGGCTGAAGACATCCAGAAGGGAAACGTGGTCAACTGTACCTGGATGTTTGAGAACCAGCCAATCGATGCCATTAGCGAGGACAGTACAAAGACAAAGGAGGGTCGCACCGTGACTGATGTTCAGGGGGGCGACGTCAACAAGGGCCGCTTCATTTTTGAGACATACTCTCTGGACGAAATCAAAGAGGAGTCCACTGACACGGATATTTCAAAACTCACAAGCATCTTTAGAGAAGACAAAGAAAGAGGGGATGTTAAAAATTACACCATGATGTTTGAGACTCAGCCGCTGTATGCCATCCGAGATAAGGAGGGCCATTATCACGAGGTAACCACAGTTACTAAAGAAGAAATCCTGAGAGGAGACGTGGTGGGGGCCCGGTGGTTGTTTGAGACAAAGCCTCTGGACTCAATCAGAGATTCAGAGGAGGTTTATGTTATTAAAGCCGTGACTGAGGAAGGCGTTAACAAAGGAGACGTTAGTTCTGCCAAGTGGAGGTTTGAAACACAACCTCTGGATGAAATAACCACAGACATAAAAGTAAGGTCAAGAACAGTCGCTGACATCCAAGGAGGTGACGTGAAGACCAACAAGCGTAGGTTTGAGGCCGATGAGACGTCTCAAAAGTACATCAGAACTGTGAGTGTGAGCGAAATTCAAAAAGGCGATGTCAGATCTGCCACGTGGATGTTTGAAACCCGCACCATCGATGAGATCCGCGGTGACGGAGAGGAGTACGATGACATGGAGAGAGTTACTAAAGAAGAAGTGACGAAAGGGGACGTCAAGCAGTCGGTGTGGCTCTTCGAAAGGCACCCCCTGGACAGAATCAAAGAGTCTGACAGCACGCAGACGGTCGTGACTAAAGAAGAAATCCCACAGGCCGACGTCAAAACCACAACATGGCTGTTTGAAACCACTCCGTTCCACGACTTCAACGAGAGCGGCTCGGAGAAGACAGAAATAATCGGGAAGAGCGTTAAAGAGACGCTTGAGGAACTCTACAGTCAGAAAATGGTGGATTCGCAGGGCATCCTGATCGAGGCGGATGAAATCGGTGACGTCCGCATGGCAAAGTTTAAACTCATGAACCAGCACGCGCCACAAATCCAAAAGGAGGAGATCATTAGAGGAGATCTGAGCAACATTATGACAAACCTGCTGAACCGCCGGGAGACCACCGAAAGAGTCATAACCATTGACAAGGAGGAGCGGGGTGACATCAACACCACTGTGAAGCAACTTTTCAACCAGGAGAGAGGCATCAACCTGGAGAAAGAATCAATTATCCGTGGAGACATTCAAGAGGCCATGAACAACCTGCTGCAAAACGAAGGCTCCTCCAAGCGTGGGATTTTGATTCAAGAAGATGAGAAAGGAGATGTGAAGATGACAATCTATTCACTCTTGAACAAAGGAGAGAAGACCACCATGGAAAAAGAGGACATAATTCATGGGAACGTCAGCAAAACTCTTCAACGTCTTCTTTCTAACTCGGGAGAGGAGGACTCTAAAAGGATCAGGGTTGGAGAAACCGAAAGGGGCAATGTTAGTTTTTACTCAACCTGCATTGAGTCTGGAGCCTTGGAGTACCTGAAGCAACTCGAGTCAGAGGAAGTCCAGGAGGAGGTGCAGAAGGAGCACATTATAGGCGGCGACATTGAAGAGACAAAGATGTTGCTTCGTAAGAACCAGCAGCAGATTGGTCGTACGGTAGCCGAGGACGACATCGTTCCTGGTGATGTCTACAGCTTTGTTAAAGTGTTCATGACTGAACCGGCTGTTACCTACAGAAACCTGGAGAAGGATATTGTTAAAGGTGACCTCAATGCAGCTCGGGACTCCTTGACCCAAGCCATCAATCAGAAAGTGGTGATAGAGAAAGAGGAGGTGGTGAAGGGGGACTTGTCAACGACCCTGAAGTCTCTCGAGGAAGCCAAGAATCAAGCGAAAGAAATGGAAAAGCCTGAAATCATCAGGGGTGACATCAGAGGTGCTCTTGAGTCGCTGGAGAAATCCGCGTCTGCAAAAACAGAGGCGAGTGTTGAAGATTTGGTGCCAGGTGACATTAAAGAGACCCTGAAAAGCCTGGAGGAGGCAAAGCAAGCTGTGAAGGAGGTGGAGAAAGAGGAGATTGTCAGGGGAGACATTTACACCGCCATGCAAAATTTACACGAGTCATCGAACGAGAAAAAGATCTACCAGCACCAAGTGAGCGAGCAAGGGGACATTAAAGCCACCATTCAGCTTTTAATGGAGCCGAGCAGCTCTCCAGGAACGCAACGCAGAGGGAGTGTTGAAGGGGACGTGAAAACATCCATAAAATCTCTTTACGAAGGCCAGGAGACAACGCACGTGGAAAAAGAAGAGGTAGTCAAAGGTGACGTTCAAGGGGCCATAAAGTGCCTGATGCAGAGAAAACAGTACTCAAACAAGAAGCGCACGCATCCTCCCAAGAAGGCAAAAGAGCCCATGCAACATCCATCGACTGTAAAACAAGTGGAGCATGAAAGCTTACATGAATCTGAGAGTGAGAATGTAGCACTCGCTGCAGCCCCCACTGTGAAAAACCTCTCGCAGAGCGGTGAGTCACAGAGGCACCATGAAAGCAAATTGCTGCAAACGCAGGTAATAACCCAAGAGGACCACTCTGTTGCTGTAGTCAAAACAGACGGTCCTGCTGGGGCCGCTCATCACAAGAGCAGAAAGGAACAGAAAACCAAAGCTCCCGAGCCCACCGTGACAAAGAGCATGACTAAGACTGTTAATGATCAAACAAGCTCGATGAAAACTGTTAACGATCAAACGAGCTCAATGAAAACTGTTAACGATCAAAGGAGCATGAAGAAGATCGTTAGCGACCAAACGAGCTTGAAGAAAAATGTTAACGATCAAACTAGCTCAATGAAAATTGTTAACGATCAACCGAGCCTGAAGAAGATCGTTAGCGACCAAACGAGCTCAATGAAAACTGTTAACGATCAAACTAGCTCAATGAAAACCGTTAATGATCAATCGAGCCTGAAGAAGATCGTTAGCGACCAAACGAGCTCAATGAAAACTGGTAACGATCAATCGAGCCTGAAGAAGATCGTTAGCGACCAAACGAGCTTGAAGAAAAATGTTAACGATCAAACTAGTTCGATGAAAACTGTTAACAATCAAACAAACCTGAAGATCGTTAGCGACCAAACTAGCTCAATGAAAACTGTTAACGATCAAACTAGCTCAATGAAAACCGTTAATGATCAATCGAGCCTGAAGAAGATCGTTAGCGACCAAACGAGCTCAATGAAAACTGGTAATGATCAATCGAGCCTGAAGAAGATCGTTAGCGACCAAACGAGCTTGAAGAAAAATGTTAACAATCAAACTAGTTCGATGAAAACTGCTAACGATCAAACGAGCCTGAAGAAGATCGTTAGCGACCAAACGAGCTCAATGAAAAATGTTAACGATCAAACTAGCTTGATGAAAACTGTTAACGATAAATCGAGCCTGAAGAAGATCGTTAGCGACCAAACAAGCTCAATGAAAAATGTTAACGATCAAACTAGCTTGATGAAAACTGTTAACGATAAATCGAGCCTGAAGAAGATCGTTAGCGACCAAACAAGCTCAATGAAAACTGTTAACGATCAATCGAGCCTGAAGAAAATCGTTAGCGACCAAACTAGCTTGATGAAAACTGTTAGCGACCAAACGAACCTGAAGAGGAATGTTAACGATCAAATGACCTCGATGAAGACTGTTAACGATCAAACAAAGAAAGAGTCCATCGATGTGAATGCGATAAAAGGAACGACGCAGAAAATCGTCTCCAACACACAAACAGAGACCAAGTCGGTCCGACGGACGGTGGTGACTGAGAGGACCGATGTGCAACAGAGCGTCAGAAACCTGAAGGTCGATCACCGGAGCTACAGAGGGCGGGGGACGGTCCAAAAGGTCGCACCGGAGATTCACTTCCCGCCTCCTCCCTCCTCACCACCTCCACCCTCTGAGTCGGACCTCTCCCTCCCCCCTCCACCTTCGCCCGTGACAGAGAGCCCAGCGTCGCCTCAGATCATGAGGCAGGACAGCGACCTGCTGCCCCCGCCTCCCCCGCCGCCGCCTCCCATGGACTGCACGACTCCTGAGTTTTTCCCCCCTCCACCCCCTCCGTCTCCACCATCCTATGCAGGTGGACATGATTTTCTCCCTCCACCTCCTTCGCAGCAGGAGCTCAACGCGATGCCGCAGCTTCCTCCTGCGAAGCCTTTGGGCAAACCTTTATTCAAAGTGGTCAAGCAACAAGAAGTGAAACCAACATGGCAGAAAAAGCAGCCAGCTCCATCACTTCCTCCACCTCAACCCCCTGCTGCTCAACAAATGGAGGTAACGGTTCACAAAGAGGAGGCCAAAGTTCAGGAGGTGAAGCAGCAGACTGAAACAAACAGTCAGACTAAAGCGGCGGCATCACCAACAAGGATACCCACCATCCCAGCTGTTAAACTGGAGCGCAAACAAAGTCCACAGCCACCCAAGAAGGTGTTCTTACCCCCCATCAAACTGCCCCCACCTCCAGACCCCGCTCCGGCCCCACAGTCCAGACCGTACGCTCGCAAATTCAAAACGCCCCTCATGCTGGCAGAGGAACGATACCGTCAGCAAAAGGAGAGAGAGGACGCTGAAAGAAGCGTCTCTACTCCAGCGTCACCGTCCAGTCATCAGTCCACTACCATGGCAGTAGAGAGCGGCGTGGAGACGACAAAGGTCACAACGCTGCCGCAAGACCCTCCCGCTAAGAAAAGCCTTTCCCAGATTCCTCTGAGCAAACCTTCAACCACAGCACTGAATAAAAAACCCACCACTGCACCTTCAAATGTCCCCTCAGACAAACAGCAGACACGTTCAACTGAAGGTTGTGTGTCTGAGTCCCGTCACGAGTCCTCCGAGCAGGAGATCCAGTCCTGTTCCGACGTGGTCACCTGTTCCGTCACAGAGCAACACATTCAGAGATCCAGCAGCAGGTCTGCCGCCGCGCAGAGTACCGCCCAGGATCACGTCAACCTTCAAAGCCCGGCTGCAGTCACGCTGAAAGCAGAGGATGTAAAGAATATTAATGTGCTTCTGACACCAGAGGGGAAAACGAGTCCCTCTCAGCCAACTAGAATTCCAAAAGTACCTTCGAGCTTCAAAGTGAAAACTTTTAAAATACAGACAGAGAAGAAAGCAGAAACGGCTGACGGTTTGGGGCTGAAGGAAATGAAAAGTGAAGCTCATTCACGACAAGAGAGAGTGTCAAAGAGAACCGAGTCAAACAGCCGGCACACTTCAGCAACAGCTGAGATGAAAGATACTCAAACGCACTCGATGCCGACCAGGAAAGAGGCTGAGGTGGAGACCAAGGTCAGGAAGTTACAGCCAACAAATGTGGCTGAAGTCAAGGTGTTTCCACCAGGAGCTCAGATCACATCAGCGCAGACTCATCAAGGACAAGACCTCGTGTCCCAAAGTCGACAAAGCGTGACATTGGAGCACCTTCAAAGACACAAAGAGGTCGTTGTGACTGAGAGGACGGTACAACAAACCCTCCAGAGGGAAGAGGCCGCTCATGTGGAGCGACAGCAACTGAAACTGAACGCAACAGAAACCAGCAAGACGCAGAAGAAGGCAAAAGTTGAGACAAAGGACGTGTCGCTGAAAGGCCCGACTAAAACGGCGCACAAAGAAGCTCCGCCGGTAGAGAAGTCAGATTTGGACAAATACACAGAGATGGCGAAACTGGTGGCTCAGATAAAAGAGCTGGAGGACGCACCGAGCAGAATAGACGGCAGCACGGTCAGGCAGATGGTGACCGACGTCCCCGACTGGGTCCTGGGCTCCGCCGAGAGACAGAACTTAGGACAACTGGCTTCACAGCAAAGCAAGAAAAAGTTGAAAGAGATGCTCGCTTACGTGAAGAACGTTTTCCAAACCAAACTCACTGTTCTGAAGCAAAGCTTGACCGCTGTGGAGGAGGAGGTGAAGGAGGAGCCGACGGTGCCGCCCTCAACAGAGAAGAAACCTTTCACGGCAGGGTCCGTGACGATCTCGAAGGTCAGCGTTGCCTCGTCCAGAACAGAAAAGAAAGTGGTGGAAGAGACGAAGGTGCTCCCAGGAAGCACCAAGTGTCCTGCCCGGAGCGAAGGGATGGATCAGAGGCTGTCCTCTCCGTTAGCAAGCATTCAAACTCCGTCACCAACCTATATCACGATTGAGTCGAGGCGGGTGGACTCCCCACTGAGGGTGACTCCATCTCCTCCGCCTTACAAGTCCATCGGGACGCCTCCACCACCTCCTCGCAAGTCCTTCACCCCTACTTTCAGCAGGGCCACGCCGTCTCCGACCCTCAGCCGCTCAGAGAAGCTGATGAAGCTGAGGGACACCACCGCCAAGCTTTCCCGGGGGATGACCCCCCCGCCTCCTGTGCTGGTGCCGGAGTACTGTGCTGCTGAAAGGGAGCAGTCTTCCCCGTTCAATGACAGGGAGACTCCCACTGAGAGGAGTGACCGTGGACTGGTGGATGTTGTGGAGATGGATTCCATGATGACGGTTAAAGACAAGAAGAGTTTCTTCGAGGAGGCGCAGAAGGCCGAAGTGAACAAGATGTACCATCGAAAGGACCCCATTGACATCCCTGAACGTTTGGGACCTGACGCTGAAGACACCACGACCGTAGACCTCATGAAAGAGGACCTTCCAAAAGTTGATCTAACAAAACTCGTCAACAGATTTGAGTCCCCTCAACCAACGGTCTACACCAGAAAGGACCCCATCGTGATTACAGAGAGGCTGGGGAGCGACACGGAGGAGGCTGAGGCTGAAGCTCACACGTCGAGAGCCGAGGAAGTCCCCATGTTCACCGTCAAAGCCATAAAGGACGTGTTTGAGACCGGAGAGCACGGTTCTCAAGCGGCCCGAGAGCTCCGGGAGCAGATAGAAAGACGAGAGTCCGAGTCGGCGTCTTCCGAGCCGGGGCACCACTCCCAGACCACGTCAGTCACGGAGCAGTTCTGCAGCGTCGACGACTTCGGGAACGTGACGCGAGAGCTGAGGAGTGAAATGCATTCTGGGAGCTCGTTGATCCGGGGCAGCCCTCCATCGTACGCCGACGTTGTTAGGGGTGCAATTCCAACTCTCTCCGTGCCCCAAGAGGCCTCGGCGGAGGAACTGCTGAGGAACTTCCAGCAGTCGTGGGTGGAGAGCCAGGGTGTTTTCCAGAACATCGGCTTCAACGTGACGGAGCAGAGGACCTCCCAGACCGTGACCCACCAGGAGACCTTTGTGTCCGGTAAACCGGCTCGTGCAGCATGAGGATGTTGGTCCGGTCCTGACTCTAACATAGCTCTAACATCATGGCTTCAGCCTGATCTCGTCTCAGACCTTCTCTGATTTTAGAGCAGCCGAAGGTTCAGCTTTGACTTTCTACAGCGTTTGTTGTTTGTTTGCCTCTGCTCTGTGGATCCGGTGGTGACACTAACAGGTCTGACTAACGTTCCTCCATCCTGAGCTCTGAGTTTGTGTTTGTTCTGTAAATAAAAACACGTTGTTGTCAGTAATTACAGAACAAATCGTCTGCCCAAACACCCGTGCATGAAAAAGAAGGATTTATTTTGTGTTGACTCACTAAAATCAATTACTGTTTCTGTGAAAAATCTTTTTCAGCTGTTTGCCGTCACAAAGCTGAACATTTATTTATTAGTTTGTTTCTGGAGAAACTTTGGCCAATTTTAATTTATACCAAATGTATGTTTTTAAATGTTAGTCACTCTTTCATTTGAGCCATGGTGGCCATCTCTGATTTTTGACGTGGATTCAGTGTGAGATGGGGAACGCTGTCAGCTGTAACCTCACCAAACTTCAGCTCAGTATCTTCCAAAATAGCAGAGTTATTGTAACGTTTCCCTTTTAGCTAAGGCGGCCATATTGGATTTTTATTTTGCATCAGGAATGTTTAACAACTCACTCCCAGCTACGACCAAACCAAACTTCAGCTCAACATCTCAAAGAACGACCGAGTTATAGTCAATTTTGTGTTTGCTTAGGTTGCTGTGGCAGCCATCTTGAATCAAAATGGCTCCAAATGTTTAATAGCACACATCACGAAGCCAAATTAAATTCTTGAAATGATAGTAAAAGGTGTTTGGGTTCGCTCTCAGCTACCATTACACCAAACTTCAGCTAAATAGCTAAAAAAAATGGCAGAATTATGGTGTTTTTTCTCTTTTAGCTAAGGCGGCCATTTTGGATTTTTAAATTGCATCAGGAATGTTTAACAACACGCTCCCAGCTACGACCAAACTTCAGCTCAACATCTCAAAGAACAACTGAGTTAGTCAACTTTGAATTTTCTGAAGTAGCTATGGCGGCCATCTTGATTCAAAATGGCTCCAAAAGTTAATCGGTTGTTCAGGGACCTCTCCACTACAGGTCATGTGACACCTCACTGTGCCTGTTAGAGGCTGTGGAGTTCTGACTGTATTTTCATTGAGACAAATGGCATCTTTGTTTACAAATGATATCGCCATGGTAACTGGAAACGCCAATAAAAGCCGCAGCACACGTCACGGTGCCGAGCCGGTCGTTTTGATGTAAAGTTTGTGGGACACGTTGCGGTGCGGTCCACATTGACAGTCCCTCTTCAGGTGGATAATAACAGGTGGTGCCTTCAGGAACTCCCCGATGGTTCCAGTTACGTAGAGGAACCGGAACTAGTGTGAGATGTTTGTTGTTTGTTTTGTTGGCTGTTGTGTTTGTTTGCGTGCGCTTGTTTTCATTTAACACAACGGATTAAATTTAGCTGTTGTGCTAACTCCGGCACATTTATGTTCTTGGAATACTAACGTGCACAATGTTTTTAAATAGATTAACAAAAAGAAACGTACCTGCTTTCAAAGGAGGTGTGGCCTGGAAACAACACTTCCTCATTGGATTTAAAACAACTATACAGGTAGTCCTCGACTTACGACGTAGATCCATTCCTACGCGGCGGCGTAAACCAATTTTTGACGTAAGTCGAAATGTACGTACATACTTCACCATATACGTACAGTACTGTACCAATAACTTAGCCTATCCTAACACAGTACCCTACATAATTATAAAAAAAAAACATACATTTGGAGCCATAATGAAGGAAAAAAAGAGTTAATTTCTTACTGGGAGCTGGTGAGCTTCCTGCAGCTTCACAGTGTTTACAGCAACGTCTGTTAGCATGTTAGCTCGTTGCTAGCATGTTAGCTCGTTGCTCAGCTGTAGCCTGTCTGCCTCGTAAACCTCCGCTCAAAACAACAAGGTCTCCTGTATTTCCATGCACGGTCCAGCGGTCCAGAGTTAGCATATTTAGCATATTAGCCTGTCCTGACCTCCTCTGCTCCGGTCTGCCTGAGGTCTCCTGTACATTTCCAGCACGTCAAGCTCTCCCCTCCCCCCCTCCCTCCCTCCTGTAAGTTTTGTTTCTCCTGTAAGTTTAGCTTCAGTGCTGTATTTTCTGGTGTAAAGGCGCATAAACCACGTAACTTGAAACAATGCTTTTCAGTGGGAGGCGTTCGTAACCGCGAAACGTCAAAACTCGAGACTATTGTAAGTCGAGGACTACCTGTATATAAAGAAACAGTAAATAAGGATCTGAGATATAAACTAAACACTAATCGTGCAAAAGAATACACTGATACTCGTCTACAGAACTACAACCCCCCCCCTCAGAGTCGGAGGTCATCGGCGTAACGTTTGTTTGCGAATAATGCAGATATTTCACGTTTTCCTTTTTTTCTTCAAACAAAATCTGTGAAATGGAGAAAAACAGGAACAAACTCCTCGTCGGACCGTTTGTTTCCAGGTCTCTCTTGCGAACGAGTCCCGGAGGCTCAATGGGACTAACCCGTAGAAACAAAGCTTGAATGAATTGTTGTTTCAGGATCAGACTGAACGATGAACAAACTGTGAATTTATTCTCCGCAGAGAATTCGAGTTCCAGCGTCCGAGCTGTGCCGGGTGTGTCAGCGGAGGGTGTACCCCATGGAGTCGCTGACCGCAGACAGACTCAACTTCCATAAAAGCTGCTTTCGCTGCCAACACTGCAACGGCAAACTAAGGTGGAGCCACCCCCCCGCCGCGCGGAGCCACCGCTGCCACGAGCTTCTTCAAGCCTAACGTCTCGTCTTCTCTGTTTCAGCCTCTGTAACTACGCCTCTCTCCACGGACACGTCTACTGCACGCCACACTTCACGCAACTCTTCAAGTCCAAAGGGAACTACGACGAGGGATTCGGACAAAAGCCGCACAAAGACCTTTGGAACAACAAGAACCGGAACGACTCTGCCGTGAAGTCGCCGGCGCCCGAGAAGAAAGTTCTAGATTTCAAGTACACGTCCATCCACGAGAGCGACGTCGCCAAACTGGTGGACGAGAACAAAAAGCCCACGAGTAAGATTTCAGTGGTGTGGCCTCCACAAGTCGACTCGACAAAGAAAACCTTCGCCGTGGACGAGGAGCTGAAGCTGGTGAAGCCGTCATGGCCGCCTAAAGAGGACCCGTCTCCGGGAAACGACCAATCAAATCAAACGACGAAGCCGAGAGAGACCGGAGTTGAAGGAGTTGACAGGAAGAACGAGGAGCCTCTGTCGGCGCCGGTCGTTCTTCACACTCCACGAAGTGAAGAGTCCAACGGCGGCGCCAACGCCGCGGTACAAACGGACTCCGAAGTTTCTCCGGGAGCGGAGGAGGAGGATGGAAACAAGGGGGATGTGAGCGGAGGAGGGGAGGGCGTGGAAGGTGCAGAAAGTTTGAAGGACGTCAGAGAGAACGGACTGGTCGAGCAGGCGGGGGACGAAGGAGCTGAGGGCAACAAGGGCGAGGCGGTGAAGGTCACGTTCATAGACGAGGACTCGGCAGGACTCCAGGCTCTGAACGCCAACAACAACAACAACAACAACAACAACAACAACAACAACAACAACAACCAGATGTTAGTTGACGTAGAGACCCTGGATGGGGGGTTTGGGGAGGCGGGGCCACTTCTTCAAGCAGATTTTTCACAAACCGGCGCCCATCAAACCTCCGAGCCGACGCCAAGAGAAGCGCCGCAGCTGGCGTGGAGGGACGATGCTTCAGGGCCAGCCGGCGCCAAACACACCGACGCCGCGGACGACGTCTCGGTCTTCCCGGAGACAGCCGAGGGAACGCTCGCGCTCGACCACATCACCACCGAGCCAACGATCGGCACTCCAAGCTTCCTCCGAGGGATCTCGGGCGGTCGGAGTCTGCTGTCCGTCTCCAGATGTGACGCTGCGGTGGCGCCGGCGGCGTTGGAGCTCGACGACCATTTGGACTTTGGGCTGCGGCCGGGAGACGCCGGCAGAGAAGACGAGGTCGACGGCGGTTCAGTGACGGAACAGAGGAGCGGTGCTCCCGCAGGACCGGAAGGCGGCGGCGGCCTGACGGTGGAGGAACGGACGCCACCGCGGCATCAGCAGCTCCTGAATCTGGTCCAGTGATCACGTGCGGTTTGACGTGTCCATGGAGAGACGGCGTGCTCCGGAGTGACGTGGTGTTTTTTACTGCGTTTGAAGCTCCTTCTGTTCATCGTGTTGCGTTGGTTGATTGCACCTGGTGTGCACCTTGTTACCACGAGTCCATGTCAAATAAATCCTTTTTCCTGTTCCTCTGTCACTGAATGCTCATTGACTCCTGAAGGTCCTGCAGCGTCCTCACGGTTCCTCCTCGTCGAACTGAGTAAAAGTTCATCACATGAGAGCTGGAATAAAAACATCTCATTTCAATGACTGTAAAAAATTTAACTTTAGTTTGAAAATCCTCCACAGTTCATCTAAAAAAGTTAAGTCTGGTCCTCTGGACATTCAAAAAACAAAAAAGTAGAAAAGTTTTGTCTGAAAGACTTCCTCAGTCTGAGATGCTGTATTCAGCTCAGTCTTATAAATAGCACCTTCTCACAGTGGATCAACCAGTTTGCTGCTGACAGTCAAAACCAGCTGCTCACATGATCAAGGAGGACCATCAGCCTAACGATGGATCGTTAGCACCCTGATGGTTGTTTGCTATTCACAGAGGGCTGAGTGATACTAGCAATAACATTTCTTCATTCAACCTTTATTTAGTCAGGTAAATCTTATTGAGCCTCATGGGCTCATTTACAAAAGTGACCTGCTAAAACTAAAGAATGATGAACAGCAATGGTAAAATTTCCTTAAACAATAAACAACAGAAAACAAAAAGAAATTTTTTTTTTTTTTAACAAAGTATCAAAAAACTAGCAAAACATTATAAGGTAGATGTATAAAATCAAAGACAGGAACAAATCTGCATTGGTTTTTGCCAGGATTCCAACAGATTCTGAAAACCATTTAGAGAAGTCAAGGTCGAGAGCTTCAGATCTTTTTGTAAGATATTCCATGAAGCAGGAGCGGAGTAGGAGAAGGCCCTTTTTCCAAGTTCAGTCCTCACTGACGGAACACTGCAGGTAATCATGTCCTGAGAGCGCACGCTGTAGCTGCACTCACGCAAAGACATGTAGGAGGAGATGTATGAGGGCAGCAGACCAAGAAGTGATTTAAAGATGAAAATGTACCAGTGGAAGAGTCTGCGTGAAGTTAATGATGTCCAGTTAACCAGTGAATACAGGGTGCAGTGGTGGGTACGATAATCACAACCAGTTATGAATCTTAGTGCACCATGATAGACAACATCCAACATCTGCAGGATGCACCATGATAGACAACATCCAACATCTGCAGGGTGCACCATGATAGACAACATCCAACATCTGCAGGATGCTCCATGATAGACAACATCCAACATCTGCAGGATGCACCATGATAGACAACATCCAACATCTGCAGGATGCACCATGATAGACAACATCCAACATCTGCAGGGTGCTTGTAGGAGCATTCATGTAGAGAATGTCACTGTAATCAATGGAGGGAAGGAAAGTCACAGATACAAGGTGTTTCCTAACATTCAGTGTTAGACATGATCTGTTTCTGAAAAAGAAACCCAGTTTAACTTTCAATTTCTTCACTAGGTTTTCCACGTGGAGTTTAAAAGAGAGATGTGAATCGATCAGGATACCCAGATATTTATAGGAATCAACAAACTCAATAGGGACACCATAAATAACAGCATTGTAAGAGGGGGACAGTTGAACCCGGAGGCCTCCACCTCTGTTTAATGATGGGACGGTTTCTTTTCACAAACATGGCCTCCTTTACTCCTCTCTCAAACGTCTAGAGGACCAGACGTAACTTTTTTGAGAGGGTCTTGGCTGCAGACTGCGGATGACGGCGGTGTCAGTCCCGGAAGTGGTGCTATTGCATTCCGGAACTGAAGGGGGCGCTGTTTTCATGATCGCTCCCGTCTGCAGACGGACAGTGTCAGTCCCGGAAGTTGTAGTAATGCATTCCGGAAGTGAAGGGGGCGCTATTTTCATAATCACTACTATAAATTAAAGAAGCAAGTAGCGCTTCTCGAAGTTGTGTGTGTGTGTGTGTGTGTGTGTGTGTGTCTCTTCTCTCAGCTTGTAAATATTAGTTGTTTTACAGTGTTGTTCACACATTGAAGTTGTCACAAATTTGTTGTTCATTTTTGGTGACATGTCTTTTTTTTTAAATCTGTTCTGCTGAAGTACATTAGCTAGCCTTTTGAGTTGTTTAGTCATCGTTTTGTTTTTCACATTGTGTTCTTTAAACAGTATGTACATTTTTGAGTGTCCCTTTTGTTGTATATCTGTTGATTTTCATTTTTTAAAATGTTTGTATATGTGTGCATTCAATGTTTAATATACTTTTTGAACAATGACTGGAATCAATACGCGTTTTCTTTAAAAAACAAATATGGCTAGGTTAGGTTGTTTATGTTTAGAATTAATAGTTCTTTTTTTAATCAAGCAACCACATACAGAAAGATGTTCAGTTACAAACATCTACAAACAATAAATGCAAAAATTAAAGGTATGCTCAGCGACGGTGGACACCGAGTGGAGGTGATGGAAACTCAGGTGAGGAGCAGTTGTTCACATCAAGCCGGACTTTATGAAGGGTAATCTGAGTAGACCAACACCAATATGCTGGGATGGAGGCGCAAATTGAGCTGATTGGCTGAACTGAAGACTTGCAATTTACACACAGGCTTAATTTATGTATCCACTGACTTCAAAAATGTTTTCATATAGAATCAAATTTATTCATCCAGTGAACCATTCTTGCAACGTCTACTGCCGGGACCCGACTACTGAAGATCATTTCTTGTCAAACGTTCTAAAAACTACTTCCTCTGAGTGTTAATTAATCCCTTTGGGTTTTGAAACAATTGGATATTTGAGTGCAGTTTATGAAGTTTCCAATGACACATTATGGTAAACAACGATAATATTTGAGCTCACCTGCAACCAAGCATATTATAGTTTTTGGAATGCAGCTGTGGTAAACCCACTACAGTATAGGGATAAGCGTGTGTGTATGATAATTAATGGATGGATAGTGTTCCTAATGTACATTTGTACATTATTTTATCAACTGAAGTTATTGAAGTTCCATGATTTGGTAGACTATATTTTATTATGTATAGGGCTCAAAATAATGCATTACCTTTAAATATCCAAATGCATTTTGTTAAAAGACAAAGTTGTTATAATCTTAAGGGGACAGAGATGTTTGTAAAACCACAAAAAAATGAACAAATTTAATAAACATAAACATTTGTCTTTAAAATATTAATTAGCACCACTAGCGCCTTTAAAATATTAACTTCCATTATTTTTTTTTTAGAATAGCGCCACTAGTGCCTTTAAAATATTAATTTCCATTCATTTTGTTGTTGGTGCGTGTTTTAATGGCGCCACTAGCGCCCCCAATAGCGCCACTAGCGCCCCCTTCATTTCCGGAGTGCAATAACACCACTTCCGGGACTGACACCGCCGTCATCCGCAGTCTGCAGCCAAGAGTAGTTGACTTTTTTAGAGAAGCATCACGAAACACCTCAGTTCAGTTTGTATTTGATTTTTTTGTTTTTTTAACTGAACGACTAAAAGAACTTGTGAGGAGAAAAAACTAGATGGATGGATGGATAAATAGGTTGATAGATGGATGAAAATATGGATGATGGATAGATGGATGATAGATGGATGGATGGATGAAAGGATGGATGATGATACATAGATGGATGGATGGATGGATGGATGGAGTAAAGTCTGCACCGGGTCAGTGGGTCCTACAGAACCACGCTCTCCTGCTGCAACAGCGGCCATCTTTGATTGGCTCAGGGTTTTCCTACTTCCTGTCTTGATGGATTCTCTCGGCCGAGCATCAAGTTCAAATGATGAAACGTTGTTTGTGACCACGCCCACCTCAGGCTGAGGTCCGGGTCATGTCATCTGGACACATCTGGACCCCAAGGTTCTGTGGACTTGTGTGGGTCCAGCAGAGGCTTCAGGTCCAGGAGAGGAACCCAGACCCTCTGCAGATCTGCTGTTCCCAGACCAGCAACATCCAAAATCCCTCCATGGAGTTCTGCGTCCACCAAGGAGAGTCCGGATCAGACAAACCTCCTCAGCTAGCTCCTCCCCCTGGATGATGAGCTCCTCCCCCTGGATGATGGAGCTCCTCCCCCTGGATGATGGAGCTCCTCCCCCTGGATGATGGAGCTCCTCCCCCTGTCTCCAAGGCTGAGTCCCCCACCCTACAGACCAGTTGAGACAATTGGATCCAGGATTTGATTCTTTGGTTCTGATCCAAACCTCTGGACCACAGTGGGGATTGGTCTGCAGAGCAATAGATCCAGATCTTTACCTTCAGACTCAGCTCTTTCTTCACCACGACTGACTGAAGCAACACCCTCATTACTGAAGATGAGACCCCGGTCCATGGATCCAGCTCTCGCTCCGTCACTCATGAGACCTGAACTCCTCCATATGACTTTTCCCATAAAGCACCTTGGTGCTCTGTCTTCTCCAGGTCAGTGATGCTCATGGACACCATTTTGTCCTTCCTTGCTCAGCGAGAGGTGGCAGCTTTATTGCCCCCCCCCCACCGTCTCCCTGCTCCGCTCTCTGTGGGTCTGCAGATCCTCGGTACAGTACTCATCTCCAGAACGTAAATTAAGATGATGGATCTGGTATCATGGATGATCAACTCTACTGAAGAGATTTTTTCAACAAAACGACAAGGTCCTGGGGAACCGGCGTGTCCAGCTGAGACGCACACTGCGTGATACGCCATGGACTCGTGCGGAGTATGGCATGTGATGTGTCTCTCAGTCCTGTCTGTGGAGGACGTTGAAGACGTTTACATACTTGGATTTATGATAGCAGGGACTCTGCTTTTTGGCATCGGCGGGGCTCTGTTCTATCGGAAATTGAAGAAGACTTCGGCGGCAGTTTCGGCCATGACAAAGCTTCCGAGTCAGTGTGAAGGTTTGATCCGTGCCGTGACCTCGCAAAATCAGCTGATTTACGAGCTTAACTGTAAGGTGGAGGCAATTTATGTTTTAGAATTGCAGGCCACCTGCAGCTTCTGGGACTCGTCAGCGTGGTGGGCTCGACCTTGAGGTAGACTCATAGCATGGATCAGTGGAATGGATTTCCACAATTTGGCCATTTTGGTATCGGATCGGCTAGATGAACTCAAGGCTGAAGAAAAAATTCTGTGTGCCTGAAGAAAATCAACAATCAAGCTTATCTGAATCTGACTCCCCACGGCCTTGGAAATGGGATGACTATCAAATTTCTCCTGGGTCATGAGTAACCAAGGACAATAAGCTTCATCTATCCCCCCCACCCCGAGAACTTTCTGTGCAAGCTTATCAGAACCGTGGCTGATCTGAAAAGGCTCATGGAGTAATCTCACCACCTCGACCTCAAATGCAGATGTAATCTGTTTTAATTGTGCTGCTGGTAGAGTTTTTTGATGTCTCAAATAGTGTCCTGATAGACAAGATGTGAAAGATCTTTTTTGTAATACCACTATCTACCCTCATGGTTCTTCCCCTTTTCATACCTAAGATTATTATTCTGATAAGGAATAAGAAGGCCGCGCTGATAAAATTAGCTGCAGCTTCGTACACTTAGTCCTTCTTTCAGACGACTGTGCGTACATCGCTGTACCTCGATGCAATGACAATAAAGATGATTCTGATTCTGAAGACCCAGAGAAGACTGGTCCAGTTCTGCAGGGTTCACGGGTCCTCTGCTCACCTCGAGGTATGAAATCATAAAGCGCCCACTGGTTTTATAAACGGTGCTATATGTTGGAGCCAAGAGTTGTGTGTGGGCGGAGACAGGAAGTGACATCACCTGACCTCCATCTTGTTGCTCGAGGCAAAAACCAAAAGTAAAAGTGAGGATCTTTCAGGAAGTTTCCTTCAACTCCAGAAGAGCCTCACGCCGACCTGACGTTGACTCCGCCCACAAAACGAAGTTGGTTTGAAACAAAATGAAAAATAAAATGTTTGAAGATTCAAAACAAAAAATAAAACTTTAATGAATCCTCTTAGAAACAAGAAGTTTAATCAGCTGCTTGAAAACTGGAACACCGCTCTGGTTTTACATTGACACCGTGATCCATGGTGGGAAGAGGTGGAGGAGAGCCTGGAGAGGTTGATGAGAGCCTGGAGAGGTGGAGGAGAGGTGGATGAGAGCCTGGAGAGGTGGAGGGGAGCCTGGAGAGGTGGATGAGAGCCTAGAGAGGTGGAGGAGAGGTGGATGAGAGCCTGGAGAGGTGGAGGAGAGCCTGGAGAGGTGGAGGAGAGGTGGATGAGAGNTCAGAGTCAGAGAATCTTTATTGTCATTTGCACCGCATGTGGTACATGTGATGAAATGAGATTATGTACACAGGGTCCCAGTTACATTCAACAACAAAATGTAAGAGAAAAACAGTAATAACATCTAGGATTAACTAAGAAAAACATCAACTAGAAATACACTAAGCACTAATGTAATAGAAAAACAAAATCATTACAAACAGACAGCCGCACGAACATGAGTCTATATGAGCAAATGGTCACATATGAACACAGCAACAAGAAAACAGATCAGCATCAGCATGATGTGATATTTTGCAGTGTTTACTCTTATTATTTATTTATTCATGAGTCTAACAGCCTCAGGGTAGAAGCTGTTCCTCAGTCTAGTGGTTCTACACTTAATGCTCCTCAACCTCCTTCCTGAGGGGAGTGGGGCAAAAAGTGTGTGTGCAGGGTGAGTGGGGTCTTTCATGATGCAGGTGGCTCTTTTCCTGCATCTGGAGGTGTTATTTGTCGTTCACACCGCATGTGCTACATATGGAACGAATTTGTGTACACTGGATCCCAGTTTAAAGAAAAACAGTAATAAGATCTAGGAAATGAGCTAAGAAATACACTAAACTAAGGTAATGTTAAACACTAATAGTACGAAAACAATATGTTGAACAACATTGTTCATTTGCCAACTTTTTAAAGATCACATTCTGTTTTTGCCTGTAGGAGTCGGGGCTCTCTTTGTGGATGGCTGAGTTGCTGAGCCCATTAGGCAATCTTCCAGTGTTGGCCACAATTACAGTTGCCTGCATTATTGTCACCACGTTGACGGAAGTTACCAGCAATGCAGCAACCATCACTATCTTCCTCCCAATCCTCTCTTCTCTGGTAGGTTCTGTGTTCTGGACCTGAGGGATTATCTCACATGTATTGCAGTCATGACTTTATGTCAATTTCCCTACTGATGCCAAAAGTCAAATTATTAATTGGAAATAAATTTATATGTGATTAACTTTTAGAGCTAACCCAATTCAAGATGGCAACAGCATCATTTAGTTGTTAAACATTGCTATAATTTGGTTGATGTAATGGCTGCACATTAGTTAGGGGAGTGGTGGCACAGTGGTTAGAGAAGGTGGGCCTGTGATCGGAAGATCACCAGTTCAAGCCAACAACATCATACCGACAACATCAAAAATGTGAGTGTGGCAGGTGAAGCACCCACACCTACCCCCACCCTCATTCGCCCCACTCTGGGCCCTTGAGAAATACCCTTTAATCCCCCCATCTGCTCCTCCGGGTGTCCTAGATAGTAGCTCTCTGCTCCACACAGAGGGCTGTGGTAGCTCTGTGGTTGCATCAGGATGGGCATCCAGAGTAAAACTAACTGCCAAGTCTTCGTGCGACTCAAGCCCACAGTACTGTATAGCTCTGCATATGGCCGTACGCCACTGTATGCCATTCGTACGCAGAGGCACAAGCGTAGCCCTGCAGGGCATGTACGCGCAAAGCTCAAATTTTACGACCGCACAATAAACTGCCCGGCTCCGGACTGTTTTGTATGTGACACAAATGTATTAAATTCCCCTTCTTCATCCTTTATCTGGCCTTTTCTTTTGTTTGTTTTTTGCCAAAAGTCAAGTGATCGCTTCCTCCTCCGTTGACTCCATGACTGAAATGATGAGAAATTAAAATTTGTCACGAGCGAATTAAACTCGGGTCCAGCGTGGCTGCGGGAGGTTCTGCAGATTTCCTGGTGTGCTGGTCTGATGTGTGGGCTGCAGGACCAGCGCTCCCTGTTTTTTTTTTTTTTTTAGAACTTTTTATTAACATATAAACACAGAACACCGCTGCGGCTGCAGCTGCCAGCTAGCATCTTTTTTTCCCCACCCGACCTGTCAATCAATTCAGTAGGCGTGCCAGCAAATGACCAATCAGCGACCTCAATTTGTCCCGTAGGTAAACGCTCTGCACCGCATCTGCTCAAATGACATCAAGAATTTGGTGCGAAAACCAGTGGCGTAGCTGGGGGGTTGCCCCCCCCACAGATTTTTTTTTGTACTTCATTGTGTGTTTTATGAGTGTGGACAAAGTCAAATACTAAAGCTGTTTGGAAAAAGACTTGATTTCTAAACTTAAAAATATTTAGATCACAGATCAAAAGTTTAAACTGAGAGAATGTATCATTTTAAGGGGAAAATATGTTTCAAAATTTTATAGTGTCAACAAATCCCAAAAAAGTTGGGACAAGTCCATTTTTACCACTGTAAGTGGACCCCTTACCGATAGCCTTGGCCCCCCCTTGGCCCCCCCAGCAATAAAAGTTTAGCTCCGCCACTGGAAAGCTGGAGCCTTACACTGAGCTATGTGGGTGAACTTTCTGCGTACAGTGCACGCGTACGGACACGCGTACGACCGTACACAGAGCTATACTGGAGCCTTTAGTTTGCTGTGGCAACCCCTGAAGAAGGGAGCAGCTGAAAGAAGAAAATAATGGCTGAACATTAGTCACAACACTGTATTTTAGGTGCGATTCAAGGTTTGTTCTTAAAGATTCAGCAGTAACTACTGGGTTCCCCCTGTTTGTTAGGAGATATGTCATAAAACCACTGTTTGGATTTTTAGTTAAACTTTCAGAAAATAATTGGCATTCAATACTAAATCATTTTTTAAGTCAGTCCCATTCAGGATTGTTTTGAGAAATTGTATTTTTGAGGATTGCATGCTGTAAAACAGGGCTATTCAACAAAACAGCTCAGGGGGTGAAGGGTTTCAGATGTGTTCAAACCGACCCAAGCCCAGAATTCATGAGTATTTTCCAGTGTTGGGAATGTTACTTTGAAAAAGTAATTAATTATAGTTACTAGTTACTTTTCCCAAAAAGTAACTGAGTTAGTAACTGAATTACTCCCCTATAAAAGTAATTAGTTACCAGGGAAAGTAACTATTGTTTGTTTGGTTGGTTTAAGTTTGGTTTAGTCTACGAATTTAAAGTAGAAATGCAAAGACAGGTACTTAACACAAAACTTTTAATACTTACTGCACCTCAACAGAACATGACTGGTTGACATACCAAAAATACAGTTTAACAAAATAATGTAACAGTTGTGTTTTTAGCTCTATGTACACACTGTACTGTTCAAGTGTTTTCTTAGAAATAAAAGTAAACTGTAGTGTAAAATAAAATCAAACCCTCACAAAACTGGTTCTTCAAGTATTTTCTTAAAAACAAAAGAATAATTTTAACAATATGAAGTACTTTTAAAACCGTACTGAAAATCTGAATTATCTGAACAAATCCAACATTAGCTACTAAACTATCCATGCATAGATGGATTCATTTATCCCCTCAGTCAACCCAGTCATCTGCTGACCATCTTACCCCTTAAACCAGTGATTGTATCTTAGAAGTAGAAGCCTTTCAAACTTCTGGTCAGAAAGTCTGTTCCTCTTTGGAGTGAAGACGAGCTTCCCTAAGCTAAACAGTCTTTCCACAGGGGCACTAGATGGAGTGGCTGCATTGTATTTGAGTGAAATGTTCTTTACAAGTGGAAATCCATTAAGACTGTCCATCCCTTGTGCTCCTGATTTGAAATAATCAGCAACTTGGCTTTCAGCAGTAGCAGAGGTGTCATCCTCATCCTCAAAGGAGAAGAACTCATCCTCCATGGCTGACTCAGTGCATGCTGGTGTGATGTTAGTACCTGTTTGCTGATCTTCATTTTGAGCACTTTTCCGGCACTCTGCTAGCAGACTTGCCTTGGCCTTGTCCTTCCTGTCCTGCGTCCACAGCCAACGTAGTTTAAACCTGGACAGAGTCACAGCAGCCAAGATGGCATTCTCACTTTCCAGCACCTCTGCAAATCTTGTTTTGATTGCCTGCAATGATATACAAAGTAAATATTATACTGACTATACACACACACACACACACACGCACGCACACACACACACACACACACACACACACACACACACAGCATTACACATTGTAAGTTTACAAATATATTTAATTTTACATTGTATCTTTTCATTATGTATGAATGTATTTACCATACCATACCATACCATTTTATTTATAAAGCACTTTAAACAGGAACAAGTCCACACCAAAGTGCTGGACAAACAAACACGCAACAGGCAACACATACAATGAAGTACAACACGAAAAACATAAAAACATTGCAGATCATAAATCAAACGATCCAGTACAAATCAGCTGGCATTGAAAGCGATGGAGTAGTAGTGAGTTTTTAACCGGGATTTGAAAACCGAGAGGGAGGGGGCCTGTTTGATGAGCAGCGGTAACTCGTTCCAGAGTCTTGGGCCTGCTACAGAGAACGCCCTGTCACCCCTGCGCTTAAGGCGAGTTTCTGGAACTATTAAGAGTACCTGATCCTCTGACCTCAAAGCACGTGGAGGGACATATGGGTGTATCAGATCCGAGAGATAGGCGGGGGCGAGACTGTTCAGCGATTTGTAGACATACATGAGAATTTTGAATTGGATTCGAAGATGAACCGGTAGCCAGTGAAGGGAGGCCAAGACTGGTGTAATGTGCTCTCTTTTGCGTGTGCTGGTTAAAAATCGGGCAGCTGCGTTCTGAACCAGTTGTAATCGTGCAATGGTGGCTTGACTGACGCCAAACAGAAGTGAATTGCAGTAATCAAGCCTAGATGTAATGAATGCGTGAATCACTGTCTCCAGGTGCTTTTTGGATAATATGGGCTTCAGCTTAGACAGACGCCTCAGCTGGAAAAAACAGGATTTGACGATCATGTTTACATGACTGTTGAGTTTCATGGAAGGATCCATTATCACTCCCAGATTTTTGACTTTTTGTTTTTCGGACAGGGGTAGAGCAGACAGGTCAATGCAGTGGTTTGAGGTTGTGTCATTGGGAAGGAACAATATGGCTTCAGACTTCTTATCATTGAAGCTTAAGAAATTTAAAGCCATCCAGTCCCTGATGTCAGCCAGGCAGTCGAGCAGAGGTTGAATAGAGCCTGTACCATTTTGTCTTAGGGGGAAGTAGATTTGACAGTCATCAGCGTAGAAGTGGAAAGGTATATTGTGTTTCCGGAAGATAGCACCGAGTGGCAGCAGGTATAAGGAGAACAAGAGAGGACCCAGGATGGACCCCTGCGGAACCCCCCATTTAAGAGCCGCCACTGCAGAAGTAAAATCATTGATGGACACACAAAAAGACCTGTCAGAGAGGTAGGATCTGAACCAGTTTAGGGCTGATCCTGAGATGCCCACCCACTGCTCCAACCTAGCAATGAGGATCTCATGGTCGATGGTGTCGAAAGCGGATGTGAGGTCCAATAGGACAAGCAGCACAGAGTCACCAGTATCTGTGGATAGAAAGATGTCGTTAATAGTTCTTACTGTAACAATTGCCTCTGGAAGGTCAACGAGGATTTGCAGACCACTCTTCAGGTCCAGGGTCTTCAACATCAATGTCTCCAGTGTGGGTAGGAGTGTGCCATGGAAACAGTTGTCTTCTCCCTGAAGTATGTCTAAGGCTACTGTTCATTTACCATACAGTATTCCTTGAGGAACTGATGCTCCCGTTCTGTGATGGCTTTCAAAACAAACTTGGAAGAGATGGTGTTCAGTGCAACTATAGGGATCTCACAGATGCGAGCAAGGGCATCATGAAACGAGTTCCATCTTGTACTGCAAGGGACTAGCAGCTTCCTTGCGATTACATCATCAACAGTCTCTGCAGCCACAGTTGAACGGCATAAAGCTGTGCATTTGGTTGTAGCACTCCTGTATATTGCTTTGGTTTCTGGTCTTGACAATATCCACTTGTCAACATTAGTACATGAAACAAGGTTTAAAGTGTGTGATTTACATCTCTGATGTGGTGGCAAAGTAATTACAGCATCATCATTATCATCACCAACACTGTTTTGCAAGACATCATTAATGTTCACAAATGTCACCTCATCTTCATCATCCTCATCTCATCATCCTCCACAGGCTGGTACTTCTTGAAGGCTTTGACAAAATTAGAGCCATTATCCGTGACAGTTGATGTTATTTTGTGGGATATGCCATAGAATGAGTGAATGTTGTCAAGCTCAGTTGCAATACTGTCATGTGTATGACGACCTTTAAATCGTCTGCATGCCAGGGCTGCTTTTCTTCGTTCCATGCTTTGTGGATGTATCCAGTGGGCAGTTACACCAAGATAACTTTTATTATGTGCAGTCCAAATGTCTGCAGTAGTAGAGACATATTCTAATTCTTCAAATTCAGTCTTCAGCTCGGCATTCATTTTAGCGTACTCGGCATCTATGTATTTAGAAAATGTCTTTTTGCATGGAGGACCGACACCTGCTCTCCCCGGTATTTTGCCAATAAGGGTTCTGAATGAGTCTGAGTCAAGTGTTGATAACGGGAGCATGTTTTCAACAACATACCTGCTTATCAATCTGTTTAGTTCATTCTGCGTCACAAGTTTCTGTGCTGGAGCAAAAAAATCCAACTCTGCTTGGACGGCGCAGCTCCACATTCTTCTTCGTTAGCAGAGCTCACGTTAGCCACACCTGGTCTGCTGTCAACAGCAGTGTTTTTAGCCACCAGTTTTGTTGAACCATGAGCAGTTGTGAGATGCTTTATCAGATTAGAGTTGCTTACAACGGACGTCGACAAACACTTCGCTCCGGGACATAATGTACACCTCACATGCACGTTTTTGCCTTTTACCTGTAGGAGCGTAAAGTAGTGCCTGTATTTCCAATTAGAAAACGCTAACTTTCCCTCCAGACTCGCCATTGCTTCTTCTTCTTCTGCTAACTTTTCAGATTTGATGCGGTTTGCGGGTGAACTGAACAACAGATCCTCTGATTGGCTGACCTCTACCTGACACTCTACCTTAGCCAATCAGCATCATCCTTATTGTTTCGCCCCTCCCTCCCCTCTGCTCCCTCCCCCTCCTACCCTCCCTCCACCCTCCCTCACAAGGGGGAAAACGTAAACAGTTTAGCCAGCGCGCTGAAGACAAAATAACGTACCCCATTTAGTGATTGTAACGGTAACGGCGTTGTAACGATAGACATAGTAACTACTTAGATTACCCGTTAATGAAAAAAATAACTCCGTTTGTAACGCTGTTTATTTGTAACTCCGTTATTCCCATCACTGGTATTTTTTAACCTTAGTTAAAAAGATTTATTGAACAACAGAGTTTTAGTATACAGAAAAGCACATGATAAATCAATGTGCATATTGAGGAGCAAAAACGAACCTTGCTGCTGAAATTGCCTAAGATTTGCTCCCCGAGCTCTCGTCTGCTGGGTTTTTATAGAGTCCCGCCTCCTCTGAAGCGGACCATGCTAGAATTGGTGTAACTGTATGAATGACATCTCAGGTCATCCACTCATGTTCAGATCTTGTGTTACTATGGTAACCAGGAGACAACCTTGCATTCTTTAGAGAAGATAACTTGATGACCCAGACAGAGGGCTCTCTAATATCACTAATTTGTTCACTAACTTTACCATATACTATTATTTGGCGTTTAGTAACTAGTGTTAGAACTATGAAAGACTAATTAATCAATTGTATTAATTATAAAGTATCTTATGTGTTGTGATTTATCTTTATTTATGTTTGATCCTGTTTAGACCATTGTAGGCCACTCATATCCTGACATGTGCTCGGTTCTGCTCAGAGAACAAAGAAGCACTTTTTCCTCCTGAACAGAAGTGAGCAAATATTGTCTTACCTGTGCGAGGTCCAACGCAGAATGTTTGATTAGCTTGTGATTATATAAAGTGTGAGCTTATACCATACCATACCATACCATTTTATTTATAAAGCACTTTAAACAGGAACAAGTCCACACCAAAGTGCTGGACAAACAAACACGCAACAGGCAACACATACAATGAAGTACAACACGAAAAACATAAAAACATTGCAGATCATAAATCAAACGATCCAGTACAAATCAGCTGGCATTGAAAGCAATGGAGTAGTAGTGAGTTTTTAACCGGGATTTGAAAACCGAGAGGGAGGGGGCCTGTTTGATGAGCAGCGGTAACTCGTTCCAGAGTCTTGGGCCTGCTACAGAGAACGCCCTGTCACCCCTGCGCTTAAGGCGAGTTTCTGGAACTATCAAGAGCACCTGATCCTCTGACCTCAAAGCACGTGGAG